>MU226420.1:502157-523912 GCA_018584345.1 Thuja plicata | reverse complement strand
GAAAATATAAACATGTCTTTGCTTGGTCATATGAGGATTTGAAAGCCTATAGAGAGGATCTTTTTCAACATGAAATCCCACTAAAGTCAGATGTGAAACCATTTAGGAAAAAATAGAGGCCTATTAATCCCTTGTTGGCTCCTAAAATGTAGCAAGAATTGATGAAATTAAAAGATGCTGGGATAATCCAGCCCATCAGACACTCAACTTGGGTATCAAATTTGGTACCAGTCAGAAAGAAGAATGGTGATATCAGACTATGTGTAGAATTCAAAAATTTAAATATTGCTTCATTAAAAGATAATTATTCTTTGCCTAATATGGAAGCAATGTTACACAAGGTGACTGGTTGTGAGTTGCTGTCTATAATAGATGGTTTCTCAAGATATAACCAGGTTTTAGTTAAAGAATTAGAATAGTATAAAAATGCATTTACCACTCCATGGGGAACCTATGTTTATATCAGAATACCATTTGGACTGATAAATGTAGGAGCAACTTTTCAAAGGGCCATGGATGTTTCTTTTAAAGAATTCATTGATTTATTTATGGTCATTTATCAAGATGATTTAAATACATATTCTAAGAGAGCTATGGATCACTGTGATCACCTAGGTAAGATTTTCAATAAAGTATTAGAATATGGTGTTTCACTGAATCCCAAGAAATGCCATTTTGCAGTACCAGAGGGAAAATTGCTTGGACACTTAGTGTCTAAAGAGGGGGTAAGAATAGACCCTGAGAGAGTGGAAGCAATTCAGAAGGTTATTGCTCCAAAAAACCTAAAAGGAGTACAATCTTTCTTAGGAAAGATCAATTTTGTCAGAAGGTTCATAGCAAACTTTGCAGAGATTGTTAAACCTATTGTAAAGTTGCTAAAGAAAGATGAAAAATTTATTTGGAATGAAGAATCTCAATAGGCATTTGAGAAAATAAAGAAAGCAATACAAGAGGCTCTAGTTTTAAAATCTCCAGATTATACTAAGCCTTTTTCTTTGTTTTCATTTGCATTTTTTTATACAATTGCTTCTATTTTTCTACAAAAAGATGAACAAGGATTTGAACATCCAATAGATTTTTATAGTAAATCCCTACAAGCTGCAGAACTTAATTATGAAATAATGGAGAAGTAGGATTATGATTTGGTAAAAGCTATAAAGTCTTTTAGGCCATATTTGGTCTGTGCTAAGATACAAGCATATGTACCTCACTCAGCAGTGAAAGATATTCTTACACAGTCAGAGGTTACTGGTAAGAGATGTAAATGGATAACTAGAATTTAGGAATTTAACCTTAAGATCCATATTACAAAGTTAATAAGAGGTCAAGGTCTTGCAAGACTCATGACAAAAGAAAATTTGGATTTAGTACAAATAAATCAGACAGAGATACATGATCAAACTGTTACAAGCATAGAAAGGAAACCATTTTATACTAATGTTGTGTTTTTCCTGAAAAATGCCAAGTGTCCTGATCATATGACAAAAAATCAGAAAAGAAATCTGAAATTGCAAACCCAAAGATACACTTTGATTCAAGGAGACTTGTATTGGAAGGATAAGAATGGTGTATTTCTATTATGTCTAGATAAATACCAAGCTGAAAAGGTTTTATGTGAAATGCATGCAGGAGAATGTGGAGGTCATTTTTCTACCAAAACTACTACCCACAAGGTTTTAAGGGCTGGGTACTATTGGCCCAGTTTGTTCAAAGATACTTATGAATATGTTAGAAAGTGTGATTCTTGTCAAAGGTTCTCAAATAAGATTAAATTTTTAGGAGCTTTGTTGTGAAACCCAGTAAGTACTGAAGCCCCTTTTACTATGTGGGGAATTGATTTCATTAGTGAATTTCAAGAGAAGTCTAGTGGAGGACATAGCTAGATACTTGTAGCCACAGATTATTTTACCAAAAGGATTGAGGCCATCCCTACAAAAAGGGCAACAAAAAGGGTAGTCACTGAATTTCTAATGGAGAATATTGTAACCAGATTTGGTGTACCTAATAAATTAGTAATGGATAATGCCATGAGTTTTAGATCAGGAGAAATGATAGATTTCTGTGAGAAATATGGGATTATAATATCATATTCATCCCCATATCATCCACAGGCAAATGGATAAGAAGAGTCTAGTAATAAAAGTATATTGAAAATACTGAAAAGAACTCTTGAGAAAAATAAAAGGGCATGACATACTAAGTTAAAACTAGCACTTTGGGCTAACAAAATAACAAATAAGAGAGCAACAAGCAAGTCTCCATTTGAGTTGGTGTATGGTCTACAGGCAAGAATGCCTATCAATAATTTATTGCCAGTATATCAGTTTATACAAGAAGAAAAGTTAGATGTCTCTGACACTATGAAAAATAGAATGATCCAGTTGATAGAGTTGGATGAGACAAGAAGAAATAGCCAAAGAGAAAACATTAAGTTGCAACAGAAAATGAAATACCTTTTTGACAAGAGGGCTACTGAAAGAAAATTCCAATCTGGTGACCTAGTTCTTCAGTGGAATGCAAGAGTAGAAGATAAAGGAAAACACAAAAAATTTGAATCTTTGTGGCTTGGACCATTTGTTGTCTCACAAAACTTTGGAAAAGGCTCCTACTTATTGAAGAACATAAATGGAGAAGATTTTGAGTTGCCTGTGCATGGGCAATTTCTCAAGCCCTTTTTCAACTAGGAATCAAAGTTCATGCACAAGTAAGTATGTATCATACTATAAATACTTTCCTTCAGTTGTGTAAATACTGTAAATAAGTTTCCTTTCTGTAATAGGTTTGTTGGTGTCCCTTCCGATTTTTGATCTAGTCTGCAACCAGAGATTCTGTGGTTCTTTGCCATAAAATGTGTTTAGTCAATCCTTAGATAGAGCCACTGTTGGTTGTATTCCCAGTTCTAGTGTTTTCCATAAGATTTTTGATATCTTCATGATGAGAGGTGCAAAATCTAAAAATGTGTCTAAAGTTACAAAGTCCCTGAGAAAGCTCCATATTCTTAGGTCAGAATCCAGGGAGATGGTTAAAAAACCTTATCTTAGGTTTCATTACATACAAAAGTGTTAAAAAACCCTAGAAATGTTAATCTGGTTTATATTTTTGAGTTACTTTTTGAAAGGCTTAAGTTGAAATAAGTCATGTGCTTACTAAAGGTTAGTCGCCCAGTCTCTTAATGTTAAATGAATATTCCATTTCATAATGAGACTTGGCGATTTGCTTTGGTCGGGATGTCTCTAAAGGGAAAAAAATATACTTTATAAGTCAAGAGGCTTAGCAAAATGCATTATTCGTGAAGTCTCCCAATGAAGAAAACATGATCTGGTGACATGGAGACAAGCAGTTAAGTCGCGGTGTCACGCAGTGTATCCTATAGTTAGCAAATTATTATGAGACTTAGCGATTCCTTCAGTCGCGGGGTCTCCAGATTAGAACACATTTAGTGATAAGTTTAAAAGCTTCAGTCGCCATGTCTCCAGTTAGAAATTTAGTTAAGTAAAAGGTTTAGAGACTTGGTGACAAACTACAAATTGAAATGAAATATATAATGGTTGGGTAGTCGCTGGTCAAACATGGCGAGTCAACGTCTTTTTAGTGACTTGGAAACAAACAACTAAAGATGAGACATGTGTCCATAATGAATATAGAAAAATGTATCAGTCGCGTGGTCTCCCAAAAGGAAAAGTATCATTTGGCGATTAAGAGACTAAAAAATGTAAAGGTTTGTATTTTAATATTGTCTCATAGTCTCCAAATGATTTAGGGTTTCCAGAATGTTTTCAGTGACTTATCAGAGCCGTCAGATGTTGAATAAGATAAGATTAACAGTAGTCGCTAAGTATCTATAAAATTTGCATAGAGTAAAATATTCTTGTGAAAATGAGATTAAGTTTTAGTCGCGTAATCTCTGAATTGAATTTAAAATGATAAGATAAAGTTTCATTGACTTTGTCACTAAGTCTCCAAAAGAAATATTAAAGAGCAGTTTTATTTAGTGATTAAGCAACTAGGAGTTGTCGTAGGGTCTCGTAAAGTGAAAAGAGCATTCAGAGACTTAGCGGTAAGAGTTTAATAGATAAAAAGTAGCCATAGTCACGAGGTCTTCGAATAAACTCAAAGTTAGGCTATTTTACAAGCGACTTGGATTCCTTTAGTCGCGTAATTTCCAGGAGTAAACCATGGTTAAGCTGAGGTGAAGAGAATCATCCAGTTGCTAGATCTCTAGAAGAATTGAGAGTTAGGGGGTTTGATCAGTGACAAGGAGATAATGCATAGTCTCTAGGTTGCCAAATATGAAAAGTGATAGTTATGATAAATGACAGTTGCTGACATGACAATATGAAGATTCATTGTCCAATAGAAATACAAGAGATTAATGATTATGTGAAAAAGGTAGCTGACATGTCTGGTGAAGAACCAATCATATCAAAACATGTGATTTTGTTCAATTTTTATAAGGGTTTTTCTGAAAATGCACTCATTTGAATTTGGTTTCCTGTCACATTCATGAGCTACGGCTAGGAATTCAATTAATACCACAACATGTAAACTTGAAGGTGGAATTGATTGATTCTTCAATGATGAGCTTAGTACTTTGTAGAGTTACCATAAAGGGATGATCTCAAGTTTATTTTCATTCATCATGCATCAAGAATTTCAGAGCGGAAAATTTGCTAGGTTTTCTGTGTCCAAGAAGTAAGAATTGATCGATTTCAGGGTGATTATTCAATTTTCAAAATTCTTGAATTTTTTTCAGTGCACAGAGAAGGGTAAGGAATCTCGAGAGAATATTTGTTTCAATATCGATGAAAAAGAAGTGGAGAATAGAACAAAATGAGTAAAGCAGTTAGTTTGGCACCTACCACTGGGAAGAGCGATGAGTTGGATGAAGATGCCAAGGGAAAAAGGAACTTCTCTGATGAGTTTTTGAAGTTGTTGCCTGTGTCTACATAGAATAAGAGGGAAAATGCCAACATATTGGTAGATGAATACTGTGATATCAGAGATGCCCATACACCAGGCTCTACAGGTTTTTCTCTGTACAATTATTTTTATAAGAATGCTGATAAAGCCATACCAATATCAAACTCTTGGACTAGTGGTTTGGCTAGGTTAATTGTTCATGATGTCTTTGTAGATGTAGATTCGTTCTTGGTCTTGTAAACCATTATGAATGCTTGTCAAGGACAACTAAAAAGAATGATGGTACTGCACTATTAATTCTGAATAAGAATTCTTTTATGCAAGCTTTTGGTTTGTATAGTACCATGTCCACTTAGATTAATATTACAAAGAAGGAGGAAAGATATAGGTTATAGCCTGGGATAGCTAGAAATCAATTATAGAAGCATATCCTTAAGGAGGTTAGAAACCACATTGTCCCTATACCAGGAACTGCACCTTATTGTTTCAAGGATTTACATTTTTATATCAAATACATTGCATATGCTTTGTGTAAAGTGCTGGGTAGGGATGGAGGAGCTGAGAAGATTAATGTTGGGATTTTGATGATGGTTTTGGATTTACAAGATGTGCATTCTAGTAACAGCTATGATTACATTCAATACATCATTGATAGGATGCATGAGGGGTTTGTAGCTATACAGAAGAAGGATAATGATCCTAAATTTTTACATTATTCTATCTTGATGCATCTTTTATTGCATTTTAATTATGGCATCATGGATGTAAACAATTTGAACCCCTAGAGAATTTTTCATGACCGGCCTAATCCTATCCAATTTTGGATTAAGATATGGAATTTCACTTCCAAAGACTGTGATTTCTATAGATTTGAAAATTGGATTGTCTACCCCTTAATGCAGAGCTTGGGTGTCAACAAGACTACACTTCCAGTGAAGGTATTACAATTACTGAGACCATGTGAGTTTTTTGATAAGTGGGAAGGTGACCATAATTGGGGAGACTTATTTTTGGAGGAGAATTTCAATATGATCAGAGTGTATGGATGCACACATCCTCCCCATGTTCTACCATATCATGTGCCATCAAGAGTTGCAGCAATGGAATTTATCTGGCAGCTTTTGTTAACTGATAATGAGCACTTTGCACCACACAGGAAAGGGACATTAACCCCTAGGCAGTTTAAGATCTTTCAATTTATAATTGGAAAAGGTGCTATTGATTTAGTAAGAAAATGGTTGGAAAGCTGTAAGATGGGAGCAACATTGTATAGATATATAGATCCAAAGGGATTCATTGCAGAAGCTTGGAAACTCCTGACTCCTACCATACCGAATACATATGTGCATGGTCATTGTGTGGAGGAGGATGCAACTAGAAATATAATTGATGAAGATGAAGTGAGAAATAGAAGAGAAAAAATTCAAGAGTTGTTGAATTTAGAGAAACAAATAAAAAGAAATGGATTAAAATTTGGAGGTTTTTATTTTGATTTGCCATATTTTGACAAAATCAAAGCTATATTGGACAACTTTTACACACTCTGTGAACAATTGGATAGAGTTTTAGATGTAAAGAAGGGGGGAAAAGAACCTGAATATTTAGAGTCTGAATATGAAAGTGAGAGTGAAGAAGAATATGTCAATCCACCTCATCTAGATCAAGCACAATAGAATGTTGCAAAATTAATTCAGGTACAAGGGGAATAAGGACACATTACAGATTTAACTGAAGTTTCTCAACCTAATGATATAGATGAGCCTGCTACCAAGAGGCAAAAAGCTATTCTTGGTCAGACATCTCATGATCAAACTTACATAAGAAAAGAGAGAAAAAGGGATAGAGCAAGTGCTCTTGTTCTTGGCAACATATTATATGATCATAATTTGAGAAAGGAAATCTGAAAGGGAAAGAAACTGTAGCAAGAAGTAGAAGAAAACATAAAGTTGCCTCTCAGAACATGTATAGATGAGAGATTGATCCATCAACAACATTTCTTGGAAGATGATGATTTTATTAAGACTAATGAATTCAAGGATTTCCTTAGATGGCAAAAGAAGGAAGAGATCAAAGAACAATTGAGAATAACTGGTGAAGAAGTAGTGACAAATGAGGCTCTTTTGGCTCTACAAGCATATGATCCTGAAACTGAGGACATCACTCCTAAGGAAGCTAGAAATTTAGTATTGGAAAGTGGCATGTTACTTGCTGAAGGCTGGGATTTAGCCTTAGCATTTATAATAAATCAAATAAGAAAGCAACCAGATTTAAAGATGACCACTGAGATCCAAATGGGTGATATGATTAAGGGATTCGGGTATAGTCCAAATTCTCAAGCATTTTCCATGTGGAGTTTATGTCCTAAAGACCAGAAGCCTTAATTGCTAAATATTTAGGAGGGCATGGTGGGAAACCAAATGGTATGGACAGTCCAAAACATAAATGATTTGGATATTTCCCAAATAATGACACATTGGACACATTTGAATGAAGATAAGACAAAACAATTGTCTAAGAAATGTGGTGTTTTGATAGAGGAGGCTAGTGCCCTGGCCAAGGATAGAGAACTATGCCACATTAAGATTCATTAGCAAGATAAGGTAATTGCTGAATTGACTAAACAATTATGTGAAAAGCTAGAAATAGTATATGTACCCTTAGAGCAGCCCCCACAAATAGAAGAAAAGGTGGAAACAGTGGAAGAAGTAAAAACATATGATATAGCTAAGAAAGATAATGAAATTGCCATAAATGCATTAAGGAATATACTTCAACATAGGATTGATATCTTGAAAGATGAAAAATATATAATCCTAAATGCATATAATAAGTTGCCCATTTTGCATGCTGAAGTGACATGGTAAATCTTTGTTTTGACTCCTTTTTTCACAATATGGTCTTCCAGGGTACAATTGTTTTAGAGATTAGCTTCTTTACAACAACATAGGCCAGATTTACCAGAGATTGTGATAGAAGTAGAAGATGAAATCAAGTAAATAAATGTGATTTTACCTTTCTTTAAAGGTAAAATAAATCAGATAGAGGCCAAGATGAGCCTATTTGGGCTGAGTTTCAATAGATTTGTTCCTCCACTAAAGGGAGATGATGACTAGATTAAGGCCTTGGAGGCCTGTAGAAATGATTTTGATAGTAGACTGCCTATTAAAGAGGCATTTATTACAGATTGTAATCTTGATATGGAAATTTTAAATAAGATTTTAGATGAGGCTTTTAAAGTAGAGACTGACATTAATAAATTCTTAGTTGATGTCAAAAGTATAACTGATGTCAGATGGGAAAGGTAGAAAGGATAGATGTAGAATATTCAGATATTCAATTGGACAATAGAGGAGGATGCGACCACATGGGATTTGAAGACAAGACCAAAGAAAAAGAATCCTGTTGAAATAGAAGAAGAGGTCCTTGATGAAGAGTAGAGAGGAACACTTGGCGCTTGATCATTGATCACAGGGAGGTCAGTAATCATAAAATACAAGTGTAGGTTAGCCTGAAATGGAGGCCACTTAGTCTCAATACAAATATCAGATACTATCTTGAATAATATCAGACAAAGGTGCCAGAATCCAAGTGAAGACAAAAGAAGATTAGATTTCATCCCTTGTTCTTGTCTTCCCACCGCTTGAACATTCTTGTTTTTTGTCTTTTCTATACTTTTAGGGTTAGGTTTCTTAAAACATCTGAAGCTTGTTGCATCCTTTCTTTAAGGATTCCAAGATGGTTTAAGACCTATATATAGATCAAATGTAATATTTTTGAAAAGAGATGAAATATATTGGCAAGCCAGACTTCTAGATTTTAGTCTGTGTTTTTGAGCTTTTAGCCTTGATATGTATTGAAGCAGAAATTTATGAATAAAATATAGTATAGCTTTATTCCATATTTTTATTGTCTCTTTTATTATTGAGTGTACTCTTTTATGTTTAATTTGTAAGGCATGTTAAGCATATTGGCTACAAGGTAGTTATCTAATTATTTGCAAGTTTCTTCTAAGGGAAGAATTACACCTTGTGAGTAGTTTCAGAGAGTATAACAGTAATTGAGGATTTGATATAATATTATGGGAGTGACTGGGTAATTTGTAAGGCACTTTAATTGAGTTGCATGTAGGTTGTAAGGCATCCTACAGTACTTTTATTTGTCTATTTTCTGTGAATTTATATCTTTTGATTCTATAAGCCAAGGATAGGCACTGGTCTAGGAACTTGTTTGGTAATCCATCATCATCCAAAACATCCAATACTATTCATAATCAATTACCTTCAGAGTATATATTAAAATCAATTGTATTCACAGAGATTATAGTTGGAGTTTGTTGATTTCTTAAAGAGTAAATCAAATAGGTTATTCCTCCTAAATTCATAAGAATTGTAAAAGGAAAGAAATATGAAATCCCTTATTATGTTGCTGTTTATCATCATTAAGATAATGATTTGGATTGTCAAGATTTTCCTCAGAATAATCATAATCATTTGTATTGTTATTTATATATCCATATAGGAACAGAGCATTCAACACATAAGCAAAATCCACTCTAAAGATACTATTAAGTTAGTAATCAATCATATGTAAAACCTGCCTAAGTCAGTGGATCTCAAAAAAGGAGGTGATAATAGGTATCCCCAGTGTTCTCAAAATACCTCATCAATTATTTTTTTCTCTTGCTTGAGTCAGAGTATCAAAGGCATTGGGAGTCATAGAGCTATTTAAGTATTCAAGCAATTTTAGAGGCCCTGCAAGAAAAAACCTTAACAACCTCATTTAAGGAGGTAAGATCAAAGTGGATGGACACACTACTAATGAAGATCATACGACATTCAATAAACCATTCCCTAACTATGAAAAAGGGGAAACATCTAAAGGAAAAGGTAATGAAGTAAACTACACCTATTCCAACAATGATAGTGTGATCAATATGCTAGACATTAAAACTGAATCAATTAATGTGAACACAATCAAAGGGGTTTCTTTCCACTCAAACACAGTGACACAAAGCCAAGCACAGGTCACAATCAAAGGACCCCCAAAACTAGCGTCAATCTCCAATGTTCCTATCATCACTATTCCTAAACTAGCAGAAAAACACATGGTTACTATTCCTGGAGTAAAGTATGACTTGGTTGACCAATTGCAATGAATATCTGCCAAAATTTCCATCTTTGAGTTACTCAAAATATCCACAGTGCATAGGGAAATCCTAGAACAAGATCTACATGATGCTAACATCTCAAAGGATATTGTTATAGACAAATTCCAAGCGATGGTCAATCACATCTCAGGGCCACATTACCTCTCCTTTTCTGAAGAGGATGATAAGTCATTGACACATCCACATAATCAACCCCTCCATATCAAATTCCTCATTCATAAATCCCATGTTAGACGCGTGTTGATAGATGGAGGTGCAAGATTGAATATCTGTACACTTAATCTGATCAAGAAACTGGATCTTTCAGAACAAACCATTGACTCTAGAAGAAAAATAACTATCAGAGCTTATGATGAGGAAGAAAGATCCTCTAAAGGTCTTATTTTTTTTCCTATTAGAGTCAGACCAATTGAGAGGAATGTCACATGTCAAGTTTTGGATCTACCCTTAGCCTACAACATCCTATTGGAAAGACTGTGGATTCATTAAATGTAAGCTGTACCATCTACTTACCACCAGTGCATAAAGTTCTCACATAATGGGGTCGAAGTGACGATTCCTGCAGATGATATCTATACTTGTAATAATATCAAAGAAGGTAGTATGATCCCACATAAAAAAGAGGCTATGTATATGATTACTTCTGAAACTACCAAGGACATGGTTATGAAGAGTTTTGGCAAAACCTTAAAACTTGAAGAAACAGGTATGGGAGAGTACAAGCTAGACCTGACTCCCTCACTGAAAAAAATTCCAGTATCACCAAGATCCTATGGAAAAACTTCCTCAACATTCACACCTACTACATCCAAGGAGCCAGAAATACATAAAGCAACTGGCATGGTAAAGGCATCCACATCTTCTTTAGATAACACAGAAGAACATGCAGTCTTGGACTGGTTTTACAAAGGAGAACTAGAGGCATCTGAAGTCAAACATGTGGAAATATCCCCAGACCAATATGGAAAAGGATATGATTTACTCAAACAGATGGGATACAAAGGAAAATAGACCTCTAACCAACACAGGAAAGGGGGCTTATTGAGCCTTTACCTATGGAATTCCAGAATACTAGAGACAAAACAAGACTGGGTTTTAATACTAAAACTGACAAACCTGCTTCAAAAGACAACCCAACCTCTAAAAAAGGGAGTGATGAAATAGATGAACTAGAGAAGTGGTCCTATGAAAGGTTATTACATGTTGGCACAGAGAATCCCAACTATCAAGGAGAGCACTATGTACCTAGCTTTGAGGTACCACAAGATCTTCGCACCCCTTTGTTAGCACAACCTCCCATTCAAGAGGTAGGAGACTCAACAATAGATGATTGAGAGATACCCTTGATAGCAACAACTACAACAAGCACACCCCAATGACAAGATTTACATCCTAACTGGGGGCAATTGGTCACAGTTTCACATGTCCTTGATTTACCACACTTTGATCCGTAGGTAGCTAACCAGGTACATCAAATAACCATTGTTGAATAATTAAACAACTCTGATGATGAGGTCACTGACTCTCATGATTATGAATGGGATGGGATATCTGTCGCCATAGAAGACATTGAAGTAGATAAAATTCACATGTTTGCATCTCCCTCAGCACCTTGTGAACATTCTAACACTACTCCCAACAATGTTGATATTCCTGAAGCAGAGGAAGAGTTCCTTCCCCCAATCATTGATGAAGTGACTGGTGTCATCATAAGTCTAGAAGAATTTTAGAGGCTACAATAAAGAAGCCTCCTTTTATGGAGAGATGATGATGAGAGTTCTACTGACAAGTCACTAGAGTTTGGTTCGCATATAACTAACAATGACCCTTTTTATGATGATCTAACTCATATTGATCTAAACATTGAAGAAACTAACTTAACATGACATGTCATGTTAGTTAATAGTCATGATGCTAACACAATGCTTCCCTTCCCAGAGTTTGACTCCCTATCATTGATACTTCTAGACCTAATTGATTGGAATGAAATAGATTCTTCTCCTATCCATGACTTTCCCAATGACTATACTCTGGCTTGTTAGCTAAATGCTTGTGAACCTCATCCCTCTTCCACCAATGCAAGGAGCGAGAATATGTCATGGGAGGATATCAAGTTTCTTAGTTGAAAATTGAAAAAAAACAAAAGAAAAAGAGGAGTGATGGTGAAAACTACGTTGTGGCAGTGTCAGATCCTAAAAAAGTAAAAACAAAAGATGTATCCAATGGTGAAAACCTCTTAGAGGAGCCAAAGGATGAGATTCTTGATATCCTCCCTGAACACTTTTAGGAAAGGTATTCAGTTCTGATTGAACCAACACAATCAGTAAATTTGGGCACCATTGAAGATCCTCAAATAGTACACCTTGCACAATCTTTGGCAGAAGAAGAGAATACATAGTTCACAAGGTTCCTGAGGGAAAAGAAAACCAACTTCACATGGTCTTACATGGATATGCCTTGAATAGATCCTAATCTAATCATACACCACTTATCTATAGCTCCCGGGATCAAGCCCATTAAACAAAAACTTAGAAATATGCATCCTCATGTTACATTATTGGTAAAAATAGAGCTATAGAAATGATTGAAAGCTAGATTTATCAAAGTCATTGCCTACAAAGGATGGATCTCCAATGTGGTCCCTGTGTCTAAATCTGATAAATCTATTAGGATTTGTACCGACTTTAGAGACTTAAACAAGGCATGTCCGAAGGATGACTTCCCACTGCCTAATATAGATATGATCATAGACCTCACAATAGGCTACCAGATGTATTCACTAATGGATGGATTCTTGGGCTATAATCAAATAAAAATTGCCCTCAAGGATCAAGATAAGACTACATTTACATGTGCGTGGGGCAGATTTTTTTGGAACGTCATGCCATTTGGGTTAAAGAATGCCGGTGCTACATATCAAAGAGTAATGACTACTATATTACATGATATGATGCATAAAAACATGGAAGATTATGTGGATGATACCTTAGCCAAATAAAAAGAAAGGAGCACTCACATTGCTGACTTGAGAAAAATATTGGATCGAAAGGATCAGTTTCAACTCTGGCTGAATCCAAAGAAGTGTGCCTTTGGCGTCTAATTAGGAAAGCTCTTAGGGTTTATAGTTTTAGAAAAAGGGAATTGAAGTAGATCCTACAAAGGTCAAATCTATTCTAGAGATGACTCCTCTATGCAACATTAGTCAAATGAGGACATTGCAAGGGAGACTTCAATCAATCAGGAGATTCATGTCTCAACTTGCTAATAGGACACAACCCTTTACCAAGTTACTATATAAAGGGGTCACTTTCAAATGGGATGAACACGGTGAAGCCAACTTTAGAGAACTAAACGGTACCTAGCTACTCCTCCTATTCTTATGGCACCTATTCATGGCAAGCCATTACTTCTGTATATTTCAGCTACAACTACATCACTAGGAGTATTTCTAGCACAAGAAGATGAAACAAAGAAAGAAAGATCTATCTACTACGTCAGTAGAACACTAGTCTCCTATGAGCTCAATTAGAACATTATTGAGAAAGCATGCTTAAAAGTCATCTTCACATCACAAAAACTGAGACACTACATGCTCTCTTATATAGTAAGGCTTATTGCTAAGATTGATCCTCTAAAGTACCTTTTGAGAAAAACAAAATTAACAAGACAATTAGCGAAATGGGTGATAAGGCCAAATTATTGCCTTTATTTTGTATAATTTTAAATACTTTGTTCTAGTTTTTGACAAAATATTTGAGAGCCTAGCCGGTCAAAACTTGTGATAAAGTCCAAATAGAATTGATAAACCATGGGTAGATATTTTTGACATACTTTGCTAATATTATACATATAGTGTAGTATTTCATAAAACCATCAGAATATATGTTCTAATATCTGGATATTTAATTTGATTAAGCTTGTTGCATGAATATTTCCACATCATAACTAACTTGACACGAGAGAAAGCGGTTGGAGAGTGGTCGATAGCATTCAAGGAAGACTGTTGAGAACTAGCTACGACGGAGTGATCATTATAGCACCATAAAACATGGCTGATACAATGGAGCCATTATTCTAAGATGTGGGGATGTAGTGTGCCTATATTCCCTCTGCACTTTATTATGTTGAAATGGTCGCCTGAGATTCATTACCCACACCGCGGGCTATTGCATTTCCATCTTCTTCTCCAACATGTTTTCAGCAAGATAGTTTCTTTTCTATTTTGTAATAAGTGTTCGATCCTCTATATATAGGGATTGGAATGATAGTTTGAAGTTAAATAGAAAACTAGAGAAAGAGGTTTTTGAAAGAAAACTATTGTATCTTACAACAATCTATTTCAAGTTCCATGTCTTGTTTCTATGTAATGAGTTTTTGAAATACAATGAAGTAGTTCTTGGTTTACATTCTATGTTAATAGATTAGCATAAGCCAACCAAGGGGTCCCACTTGGGAGGTGGATTAGGTTAGGATAGAATAGATTTCATTTCCAGCATTTCCAGTATTTCAGATAGAAGTTACAATTTGTTCCTGCAACATCGTATCTTGTGAGTGTTCCTGCAACATCTGCAAGAATAGTTATAATGGATGTTCTAGGATAAAATATAGGTTTAAGTAGAGTTGCAATTTATACCATTCATTTCAGTAAGGAGCTAAATGTATTCTTTTCCTGCAGCACTAGTATAGGTTTCTTTTATGTATTTTTACCTTCCTGCAGCATAAGCAGAATGACTCCTTAAGGAACCTAGTGCACATATCGTGCCGACCATTTCAAGTATATGTCCCTGGGTTGACAAGTTAAATGCACCTCATAATGGGAGAAGTAGTCCTTAGTTTGAATAAACCATTCCTAAGAAAGGCCTTGAGCATGATTATTCCACACCTATTGTGAGGCGGTTCATTTTTGGCGCCGCTGCCGGGGATGGTGTCAAGCTAGGAACATTTTGGAGTCATTTTTCATTCCTAGATTAGTTTTTAGATTTGTATCCCTAAAAATTGCTTCACAAGCATGAAGAATTCAATTGCATGCATCGAAGAGAAAGGCGAGGAGATGAATATGGAAAATTTCTCCCAGCAGAGCCTGCTAATTTGAACCAGGAAGCTAAAGAAGTTGAGTTACCCTTTGAAGACGCAAGCCTTAACTTTCCTACAACATCTTCCTCCAGAGAAAAACCACTTGATATAAGCAACTTCCAACCGTTTGCAGAAAGCTTGGCCAACTTTCTAGATAATTCCGATCCAAATCTACCTATTGTTAACAATCCAGTAGCTAATGCTCCTTTCCAGTAGCAACCCCATAATCAAATACCTCCAGTAATGACACACCCTACTTTCCCATTTCCTCTTCCAAGCCTTATAAATAATGCTAATCTCAAAAATATACCCATAGTTGCTCTTCTGAATTTTTATGGACTTATAACAGAGGATCCTGACACTTTCTTGTTTGAGTTTGACACTTTGTCGAAGCTTTGACTATAATACCGATGCCCATAAGCTCAAGTTGTTTCCTGCAACACTGAAAGAGTCAGCCTTATGATGGTTCATGGGCTTAGGAGCAAATGCAACAGGTACCTGGGATGAGATGCAGACATTGTTTCTGTAGAAATATAAAGATTATTGCAAAGCAAGTGACCCAAAAGGAGATGATATCTTTAGGATGTCTCAAAAGGAAGACAAAACATTGGAGGATTATGTTTCATATTTTTTGTACATAATGCAGAAAAATCCCCAGCATGTACTGGCAAAGGATTCACAAAAAATAGTCTTCTTGAGGGGGGTAAATGACAACTATCTGGAAGCATTAGACTTGATGGCTGGTGGAGACATATCCCAATCCTCTTGGGATGACCTCAAGAAAATCTATCAAAACTACTCAAGGTCAACTGTGAAGAAAGGTAGAGGATACCGGCCCACAGTCACAAAAGGGATTAGTTCGGGCATTTCAAAGCTAGAGATATCTAATTTGCTCACAGATTTAGAGCAAGATATTATAAATAATGTAGCTACACATCTTGACACAATGCCTGCCAAGAAGAAGCATGCAGAAGCTGAATCACAATTGGCTGAGTACTGTCCACATTGCCGCAAACAGAAGAAAGACTGCAAATGTAAGCTAGTAAAAAACCTAGAAAATCAACATTTGCCAACTGACTACATGAAGATAGAAGGAGACAACGAACAAGTGTTCTTCATTGCTCAATGTCGACCATGGGCTTCATGACAAGGTACGCCACAAGATTGTCTACAATTTTCCAATTTTAACAATAATCAGTGGAAAAACCAAAATTATCAGAACACTTCTCACTACTCTCAACCCCAGTGGCCAAACCCACAGAATAACCAATGGAAAAACCAACAGAATAACTAATGGACTAACCAGAAAAATAACCAATGTCAAAACCAACAGAATAACCGATGGCCAAATCAGAAAAACAACCAATGGGAAAACCCACAAAATAACCAGTGGCCTAATCAACAGAATCAATGGCAACCACCGTAAGGAAATTGGCAACAAACTAATCAATAGAGGGGGCCTCCACAGTGGCCTAATCAAAATTTTTGCTGTCAACAATTACCACCTCCAGTGCAACCACCTACAATAATGCCATCTCCTGCAGCAACTAATGCTAATCCAAAGCCAACCTAATTGCCTACTCAACCATAGCCAAATCCAAACAAAAAACAACAGCAGCAGCAAACGTACACTACTGACACTTAGTAGTGCCCTACTTATTTAGTAGAAATAGCTAATATCCATTTGATGTCTGGTACCACATTGCCCACACCTGAATATCCTATTATTATGGAAGTTGCAGACACTCCTGCAGCACTACTTCCAGAAGCCACACTACCAAATACCAGCCAGCCGACTGATATCCCCAGCAAAACTACTGTTCACACTTCAAATCCACCCTTTCCACATAGGCTAAACAAAGAAAAACCTATACCTCAAGAGGAAGAAACATTTGATATTATTGAGCAGCTGAAAAATATGAACATTCAAATCCCTCTATTCCAAGCTATCAAAGACATACCTCTTTATGGAAAGGATATTAAGGAAGCATGCCTTAAAAAGCTAGGACAGAAGAAGAAAGACCCTTAAATAGTACATGTTGTAGGGAAATTAGCAGATATCATGTTAGGAAAGGTGATAATACTAAAGTATTTAGATCTTGGTAGTCCATTAGTCAACCTCATAATAAATGGACAGACTATGAAGAATGCTCTAGTTGATTTGGGAGCAGCAATAAATGTGATGACTAAAGATACAATGCATAGGCTAAGCATAGAAGGCTTAAGAATAACAACCATAGTGTTACAACTTGCTGATAGTTCAACTGTTACTCCAGAGGGTCTCATAGAAGATGTGATAGTAACCTTAGATTCATGGGAGTATCCTGTTGATTTTCTTATCCTATCACCTAAAGTAAACTTTGCTAGCTATCCTATAATCTTGGGAAGACCCTGGTTAGCCACCACTGATGCCAAAATTAATTGCAGGTCAGGAAGTATGACAATTTCAAATGGTCAAGCTATAAGGAAGTTAGCCCTATACCCTCCTGCCCAACCCCGGCCAGACTTGGGAGAACCTATTTGGCCAAACTTAGGAGAAGAGGAGGAATAACTGAATTCTGTAGCCCAGCTAATGATATTGCATAGGCAATCTTTTCTAAAGATGCAAGAGGAAGATGACGTGATACAAAGCATTCTTACCAATGAATGTATTGTGGCTAAAGATGTTTTAGAGAGTTGTGTTTTACAGCTATGTACCCATGAGGACTGTATGTCTCCAACAAACCCTAAAATGATTGATCAATTACTGACAAGTGAAATAGAAAGAATTCCAGTGCCCAAAGTTTTAATGGCATAGCTAACAAAAATAGTGGAACTATCCTCTGGTCGTAACCTACATGTAAAAAACAAGCTGTCCCAATCACAGTTGGCATTACTAACCAAGCTTCTCAATCAGCATGAAAAAGCCTTTGCATGAGATTATGGAGATATGGAGGGACTCAACTCAAAACTCTGCACCCATAGAATCTAGATCAGTGATGGAATCTTGCCACTTTGTCAACCACAAAGGAGAATAAATCCAACACTAAGAGAAATAGTTAAAATAAAGTTGCAGAAGTTGTTGGATGCTGGATTCATCTATCCAATCTCTGATAGCAAGTGGGTATCACCACCAGTAATTATACCTAAGAAAGGAGGTAAGTGGAGGATATGTGTTGATTACAGAGAATTAAATAATGCCACAAAGAAGGATCACTTTCCTTTACCTTTTATTGACCATGTCTTGGATAATTTGGCTAGAAAGAAATATTTTTCCTTTCTCGATGGATACAGTGGTTATAATCAGATAAGCTTTGCCCCCAAAGATCAAGAAAAGACCATGTTCACATGCCCTTGGGGCACATATGCCTATTTAGTATTACCATTTGGATTATGCAATGCACCTGCTACCTTTCAGAGAGCTGTGATTAGCATCTTTGCTGATATATCCTATGATTGCATGAAAATCTATATGGATGAATTCACTACATTTGGTGTCACATTTGAGGAAGCTCTGAAGAACTTGGAGAAAGTACTAATCAAATGTGAAGAACATAACCTATCTCTCAATAGTGAAAAGTGCTTCCTGATGATGCAGGAAGGAGTGGTGTTGGGAAATTTTATCTCCGAAGCTAGAATCCAGGTAGACCCTGTGAAGATAGAGGTAATTCTCACACTCTCTATTCCTACTAAGCAAAAAGAAGTCAGATCTTTCCTAGGTCACACTGGCTATTATAGGAGGTTTATCCTGAAATTTAGTCAAATAGATAGTCCTCTGTATAACTTACTTACCAAAGAAGAGTGATGAATCCTTCCTACAGCTCAAGTCACTTTTGACAATTTCTCCAGTACTTAGGTGTCCTAACTAGACTTTTCCATTTCACATTCATACAGATGCTTCAGACTATGCCGTAGGTGCTATCTTAGGACAAAAGACTAAAAACCTTGAAAATGCAATCTATTATATCAGTAAGAGTCTACATGGCCCAGAGTTAAACTATATAGTGACTAAAAAAGAATTTTTAGCAGTAGTATATGCTTTGAACAAATTTTGCCATTATGTGACTGGTTATCCTATCTTTGTTCATACTGACCATGTAGCAATTAAGTATCTCATGAACAAACCTGCCATCACAGGCAGGTTAGCAAGATGGCTCCTTCTTTTGTAGGAATTTGATATAACAATTATTGACAAGCCAGGGAAAGCAAACGTGGTAGCTGATAATCTATAAAAAATTCATCATGTTGAAGAAGATACCACTTTGATAGATGATGCATTTCCAGATAAACATTTGTTTCATATTTCTGTCCAGAATCCATGGTATGCAGATATAGCTAATTACCTAGTAGCTAATAAAATGCCAACACATTTCTCTTATAAGGATAAGAAGCTACTTGTAGAGAAAAGCTTCCATTTCTCTTGGATTGATAGCACATTATTTTACACTGGACCTGACCAAGTCATGAGGAGATGTGTGAGATAAGATGAGACATATTGTAATGCCCAAAATAATCTAGGCAAAAACACAACTAATTTTTTTTTTTTAATTATTAAACAACTATTACGACAACAAAAATACATTTACTAACAAGTTTCAACACAAGCCTAAAGATGCGAATCCCAGGGGCGTAAACCCATTCAGGCGAAAAAATATTTAAAATAATACATCGCTTATTAATAATATAGATAAAAACAATAATACTATAGTGATAAGCTTATTAAAGGATGTCCTACCAACTATTTAAATCTTAGTTAACTATTACGCAAAATGCAACTTTCATAAAAGAAAGCATAACACTAGTCCACGATCGCATTTGTATTTAAAAAAAAAAGCTTAGTAACGCTAGGGTAAAATTTAAAAATTAATTTATTTTACTAATCTCAACCAATTAATAAATAAAATGAAAAACTAGGTCACCTTGAAATTTTATTAAAATTTCCCTGATAAAAAATAATCTTCTGGTTTGTCCAGATCATTAAAATTAGGGTGAATTACATTTATTAAGTTTATGGTTCATTATAATATAATATTAATAATTTTACTAAAACAACCCTGTAAATTAATCCCTTATTAAAATGTAAATTCGGCAAAGATTAAGTTTGCTATGAAATTTAGATCTCAATTTAATAAAATATAATTTATTAAATCATTTGTATATATAATCTTTATTTAATCATACTAAGATGGAATGGTAATAATAATAATTCGCTAATTATATTTATAATTAGGTTTACAATTATTGTCGACCGTGCTGCTGTCATGACTTAATGGCAGCGTTGTTCTGTGTCAAAAGCCGCATGTGACAGTGCCTGTGACTTTAAAGTCAAGGCTGCGCTGTTCTGGGCGCACATCATAGGGTTAGTAGAGTTCTTATAGCATAAAGTTAATGTTTGTAAGATAAGTTAGTTTAGAAATTGCATAAAATACATTCTTTACTATTGCAATGTTGTGACGTGACAGGGAGGGGTCTGTCTTCTAATGCAAGCAGTGCCATAAAAGCTTAAACAACGCCATATAATGATATGACTTTTATAAAGTGCTTCGCCCCTTTTCCCCTTTTCATTCGTTTCTTTGATTGTTATGACTATTTTTCTTCTGTGTACACAGCATAAAACCTAAGTTTGAATGATGTTTTTTTTAAATTTTATAAGGTATTAAATACTTCTTATACAGCAGTGCGATCATATCCTAAATTTGTGTGAAGTTTATATTAAATACATCATATGGTAGCAGCACTATATTAGCAGTGCCATATGATGGTCTGCACTTAAGTTTTTATTCAGATTGTAATATGTAAGCACAGTTTAACATTACTTTGCTCACAAACATAATGTTGAAACATTAAAAAGAAATGGTTTAAAGGAATGTCTGCACCCTCCAAAGCTGGGCAGTGCCGCGCCATAAAGGGTAAAAAAAAAGGTTATATGTTATAAACTGTACATTACCAAATGTACAGTTTATAATATGCAATCTTGTTTTAAATAACATGCGTGGCCAAGGCAAGGTTATAACTTGGAAGTTTTGATTGATTATTATCGTTATAATATAGTATATTATTTACTATTCGTTCTTCGAATGTATAGTAAATAATGTATTACATTATATAATATGCAAATACATGTGATTCGAACTTTTGTTTGATAAGATTTATGCATTAATAAGATTATAATATAGTATATTATATACTATTCATTTTTGAATGTATAGTATATAATATATTATATTATATAATATACTATCCCAAGATATTCGATTCTTATATTGGAAAGATTATCGCAAGAAAGATAGTAATTAGAATATTATTATTATAACATAGTATATTATGTACCATTCATTCTTGAATGTTTAGTACATAATATATTATGTTATAATCTACAAATCTGTGTTATTCTGAATTCATTCATGAACAGTTCATATCATATAGTATTATGTTTATTAATATTACGATAATATTAACTTAATGGAAACATTAAATAAGTTATATATATATATATTATACCTTAAGTACGTATAATAGATAATATATATATAGTCACATCATTTATAATTAATCTGTAACTAATCTAAATATGAAGTATAAGAAAAGTTAGCTTTCAAGGATCATATGAAACTAT
>MU226420.1:472609-488713 GCA_018584345.1 Thuja plicata | reverse complement strand
CATCATATTCTCTAACCATGATTTCATTAATGAACATAATATCAAAGATAACAGATCAAAGCTAAATACATATATATCATGAAAAATCAAGGTATCAAAATAAGCATGTGTATAGATATAAAGAGTACGGTAACTATGATCATCAACAAAACCTGTAACAAACTACTCATAAGGTCCAAAAGATGGCATGCATAAACCATAATGTCAATAATCAAAATATCATCCTGATGAGTCAAGTGTCAAAATGAAAGTCAAACTAGGACAGGTCAGGGCAGGACCTCACACATATGACATTCTTCATACATGTCATAATGAACCATGTGGAGAGAAATTTGTATCAAAAAGAACAACACAGAAGATTTTGACAACTAGCCACTACTGGCCTACACTTCACAAAGATGTAGCAAGTTATACAAGGAAGTGTGACAAATGTCAAAGAATGGGCCGACCAACAAGATCAGATGAAATGCCCTTAAACCCATAGGTGGTGGTAACACCATTTGATAAATGGGGCATGGACTTTATGGGCCCAATAGACCCTCCATCCAATGGGAATTCATACATTCTGGTATGCACAGATTACCTAACCAAATGGGTCGAAGTCAGAGCAATGAAGCATGCAAGAGATCATAAAGTTGCTGAATTTCTGTTTGAAGAAATTTTTACTAGATATGGCGTGCCAAGAGAACTTGTTACTGATCAAGGTACACAATTCACTTCTAATATGATAATAGAGCTCATGAAGGAATATAATATCAAACATTGAAAATCAAGCCCCTATCACCCCCAAGCCAATGCACAAGCAGAAGTAACAAATCAAGAAATAGAAGCAATCTTAACAAAGACAGTTCATTTGCATTGCCGAGATTGGAGCAGTAGAATATCAAAATCTATCTGTGCATATAGAAAAACATGGAAGACCACCACAGGGTTCACTCCATTTGAATTTTTATATGGCAAAACAACAATGCCACCGATTGAATTTGAACACAAAACATTAAGAACAACGTTGGAGTTAAATATTGATCTTCCTGCAGCACAGAGAGAGCGCTTGCTGCATCTCAATTCTTTGGATGAAATGTGCAAGTCTGCCCTGCAGCACACATAAATTATCCAAAAGAAAAGAAAATAGTGGCATGATACCCATATTAAGAGTAAGCAGTTCAAAGTTGGAGATTGGGCATTGTTATATGATTCCAGATTCCAGGAGATACCAGGCAAGCTACAGACACAATGGTTGGGTCCATATGAAATAAGCCATGTATTTACAAATGGAGCAGTACAGTTAACCACAATTGACCCTGTACACTTCAAGCTACTCATCAATGGACATAGACTAAAGTTGTATCAACAACCACAGACGAAAGAAGGCTTCTTGCAACAATTCAACCAGCCAGTTTTAAAGGATCAATAGGTAACACTTCCTGCAGTAGAGGGTGTCAACCTTCTTCCTGCAGTACTTCAATAAGAATTCCTTCGAAGCATGACCACAATAAAAACTTTATATTTACATAAAGTTCAAATTCTTCATTCACTTTCTACATTATTCTTTTTCAATCCACTTCATTTCTTAATCTTTCATCTACCCACCTTCCACGTCATCATATTTCTATGCTTTCAATAAAAGATCATGTGCTAGCGCATGCCGATTGCTAATGCCATCATTCCACTCTCGCCAATATTTCTTGGCACGTGCGATGATCAATTAACATGTACAAGATTTTCAAATTTATTTCCATTTTTAGCACATGTATTTAGTTGGTTATATCGAATACTACAATAAATGTATCGTTGCCACCTTAATCCAGTTCTGTACCTTCTGCTAAGTCTAACAAGTGAGGACACTTGTCAATATTTTGTAGGGGGCGGGAAAGTGTGCCAATTTTTAAAAATGTCATTTCTATTTAATCGTTAAGATCTTCAAATCTGTACTTTGGCATTGTCTTAATTAAAATCCAGCTGCTGCATCACATAAGTGTCAAATGTCATACCTTTATTTCGAATAAACCCCTAACTGTCAGACTAGATGTGACCCAGTATTAAAACCATGACATAAATCTCACTCGCATGAATATTTATGATTCATTCTGTTAAAGTACATTATTATTTCTCATATCAAGAATACCAGAGAATGTGAAAGAGGGTCTGTTGGTTTACAAGAAGTAGTCTGAAATTCAAAAGAAAAGAAGGTAATTATCAAGAACAAAGTAGAGGTTAAACAATGCAGAGGTTCAATTTGGTAAAGCATAAATGGGGGGCCAATTGCAGTGGTATAAACCAGTGGTTCATGACATTTTACTAGCTAACATTGAGGCCGTAAGAAGATTTAATGCCTGCGGATGGCTGGGATATTTCTTAAAATTGACGGAGTTCAATGATGAAGCCACAACAAAATTTGCAAACACATTTGATGAAGGCCAAGCGATGGTATGGGGGTTGACAGTTGTTGTAACAGAGGAGTGAATAGCGAAAGTGACCGGTTTTCCAGTAGTAGGGGAACACTACCCAAATGCACATGATGCTAGGTCAGCCAGGGCTCAATTCACCCTACCACGAGACCCTCCATTGGAGATCACTAAATAGGGATGCAAAAGGATGTCCATTCCTCCACCATACCAAGAGTTCGCTATGCACATTATAAGGTATTTTGCCTACGAAGGAGGATTCTCTAATTTACATGCACATCATTTTAAGCTACTTAGTTATGTATGACATAATATCCCAATGAATGCACCCAATTTTTTGTTTAATATGTTGTGCATTAGTGTCGAAGAAACCCAGAAAGGGAAAGAAAACTCTGTTACTCACCATGCTTTGATTAAATTACTCATATAAAGATCTCTTAGGGATGCCTCCCCTATGACATGGGCAGATTTCATCCATCATAAAACCCTTCAGCCTTAAATTTCCCCTAACGTGCAAATTATCCAAGATAATGTAGTTTCCCTTGATCCAGCTGCCGAGCAAAATAACCAAGGGGCAGAAACCGAAAATATACAAGAAAATGTGTCTTCAACCACTTACATGAGAAATATACGTACTACCACTAGAACAAAAGGAAAATAGAAGTTAGTAGGAGAAACTTTGGTTCCTGCAGCTAAACCATGAAACCCTCAAGTCTCATGAAAGAAGAAGATGAAGTCAGTTCCTGCAGCCACTACTCTTGTAGCAGAGAAAACAAAAAGGGTTGGTAAGAAAAAGGCCATGGAAGTTGAGGAAATCCCTATAAGAATAAGTTATAGGATGAGAGGGTAGATTCCTAAAGTACCCACCAAAATCCAGCTCTCTTCCCCCAAACAATTTGAGGAGGAAACTCCTATCCATATTGTTCCGGATGATTCTCCCAGCCAGTCTAAGATTCTTGACATTCCTCAAAATATGGAAGAGGAGTGTGAAGATGAGCCAATTGTATGTCAAAATGACCCAGGAGTTAGTCATCAGGATGTTCCAACCTGTGAGAAAGAAAACCCTATAACTCACCAACCATCTTGCACAAGAATTGCTTTAGTTTCCTATAAGCAAACTTGGTTAATAAAATTCTTAGAGCAATTATGGAGAGAACAAAGGAAGAAGAATAACCAAGAACAAAATAGTGGTTCAATTACTCTACAAATGCTTCTTTTCCAGTTAGATAATAAGTATGTGCTGATGACCACTCTATATGGAGAAGAGAAAAATAAATTATAGAAAGTAATAGCAGAACAGGGAAAAGAAATTATAGAATTGAAAGATCAGTTGGCAAGAAAGAAACAGAGGATGGAACATTCCCTTAAACTAATTGAATAGGTAATTTCTTGTAGACCTCCACCTAGGGTCTATACCATCTGTCTAAAAGAACAATTCCTCCTATTTTAGTTGATGATGACCCTCAAAGATGTAAGCGCAGAGATCAAATCAGCCCAGAAATTCTATGGTTTATACCAGACACTTCCATCTTGGCAACAAAATCTACTCTGTGAGTTGTATGTGCATAATTTCATCATCCCAACAGAGACTGAATGGAATCCCCTACCTTACATAGGGGATATACACCTAAGGGCCCTAATGTCATGGATGCACAATGAGGCTAACTATGATAGACAGTTGTAGAATTACAAAGAACTTGAGAAAATATAACCCCTACCATTAAGAGTAGAAAGCAGTCAACTAGAAGTATTCCTGAGGGATTGGTTTAGACTGACATATGGGAATGTTAAAAAGGAAATCAAAGATAAAATTTTCAAACTCAGAGCAGATGTGTATGAAGAATATGAAAACATGTCCTATTTTATCTTCCAAAGAGCCTTAACCGGTGCCAGAAGTAGATGGGGCAGATTATCAGAGGTATTCAAAAGATCAGAACCACATAGCCCCATTAACCTTGAAGAAAATATACACCAGGCACCAAAATACATAGTGCTAGGTAGGCAAATCAGGCAGGAGCTCTGGTGTCCACTCACAATGCAGCCGCCCATGCTCCTTTGGCCCTTGTATGATATCAACACTACCAAACTTGACAGGCTGCAGGAAGATCACAGAAGGGAAGTTTGGGAAAGAACAAGAGGATTCTACTACTCCTTCAAAAGCCAGAGGCGAGGAAGAACTGAAGTTGGTGACTTTAGGACAATTTCAAAAAGGTGCAATGATTGAGGACAAGCATTTGATTAACCAAGGGGTAGATGATAAGGCCAAATTATTGCCTTTATTTTGTATAATTTTAAATACTCTGTTCTAGTTTTTGACAAAATATTTGAGAGCCTAGCCGGTCAAAACTTGTGATAAAGTCCAGATAGAATTGATAAACCATGGGTAGATGTTTTTGACATACTTTTCTAGTATTATACATATAGTGTAGTATTTCATAAAACCATCAGAATATATGTTCTAATATCTGGATATTTAATTTGATTAAGCTTGTTGCTTGAATATTTCTGCATCATAACTAACTTGACAGGAGAGAAAGCAGCTGGAGAGTGGTTGACAACATTCAAGGAAGACTGTTGAGAACTAGGTACGGTGGAGTGATCATTACAACACTAGAAAACATGGCTGCTACAATGGAGCCATTATTCCAGGATGCGGGGATGTAGTGTGCCTATTTTCCCTCTGCACTTTATTATGTTGAACTGGTAGCCCGAGCTTCATTACCCACACCGCGGGCTGTTGCATTTCCATCTTCTTCTCCGGCATGTTTTCAGCAAGATAGTTTCTTTTCTATTTTGTAATAAGTGTTCGATCCTCTATATATAGGGATTGGACCGATAGTTTGAAGTTAGATAAAAAATTAGAGAAAGAGGTTTTTGAAAGAAAACTATTGTATCTTACAACAATCTATTTCAAGTTCCATGTCTTGTTTCTATGTAATAAGTTTTTGAAATACAATGAAGTAGTTCTTGGTTTACATTCTATGTTAATAGATTAGCATAAGCCAACCAAGGGGGCCCACTTGGTAGGTGGATTAGGTTAGAATAGAATAGATTTCATTTCCAGCATTTCCAATATTTCATATAGAAGTTACAATTTCTTCATGCAACATCGTATCTTGTGAGTGTTCCTGCAACATATGCAAGAATAGTTATAATGGATGTTCTAGGCTGAAATATAAGTTTAAGTAGAGTTGCAATTTCTACCATTCATTTCAATAAGGAGATAAATGTATTCTTTTCGTGTAGCACTAGTATAGGTTTCTTTTATGCATTTTTACCTTCCTGCAGCATAAGCAGAATGACTCCTTAAGGAGCCTAGTGCACGTATCATGCCGACCATTTCAAGTATACATCCCTGGGTTGACAAGTTAAATGCACCTCATAATAGGAGAACTAGCCCTTAGATTGAATAAACCATTCCTAAGAAAGGCCTTGAGCATGATTATTCCACACCTATTGTGAGGCGGTTCAATGGATCCTCATTCTAAGTGAATTTGATATTGAGTATATAGATAGGAGAGCTCTTAAAGGACAAGTCCTTGCTGATCAACTAGCTGATTCACCACTTCAAGATGATGAACCTCTGAGGATCAAATTCCATGATGAAACAATTATGCATCTAACTGAGTACCCATGGAAGATGTACTTTGATGGTTCTTTCACACAAAAAGGCTCTGGGGTAGGAGTTCTATTCATAACTCCTCAAGGCTACAAGATACCCAAGTCTTACAAATTGATGTTCCCATCCATAAAAAACATTTTAGAATATGAGGCATTGGTAAACGGTCTCAAGCTCGCCATGGAATAGAAGATTGTAGAGTTACACATGTATGGTGACTCCTAGCTTGTCATTAATCAAGTTAATGGAGACTACCAGACGAAAGATGAAAAGTTGACACCTTATAAGAAACTGGTTGATGACTTAAAGAAATACTATCTTCATCACATTCTAGCAGATACCTAGGATGGAAAACAAAGCTACAGATGCTATGGCTACATTGGCATCCATGTTACAACTGGAAGAACATCAATTCTGCTATGACTTCTTGGTGGAAGAACTCTCCTATCCTTCCTTTGATACCCCTAAATACCAAGTAATCTATGCTTTGACCACCACCGACCAATCTCGGTATGCCAATATCATTGCCTATCTCATTGACCAAACTATTCCTAATGATCTATCCAGAAATGAGAAAAGAGCCCTGACTAGGACAACATCACATTATGTCCTCATAACTAATAACTTACATCGATGAGGTCTCGATGGTACACATCTTAGATGTTTAGAACTTGAAGAGTCTGATCTTGCATTAAAAGAAGTCCAAGAAGGTGTATGTGGATCACACTCGAATGAATTTTCACTAGCAAAGAAACTACTTAGAGTAGGCTATTATTGGCCTACCATGGAAAAAGATGCTATTTAGGTTTCCAAAACATATCATAAATGTCAGACAAATGGAAATCTCACCCATGCTTCTGCCAGATAACTTATACCTTTCATTACACATTGGCCATTTCAGCAATGGGCCTTTGACTTGGTTGGACAAATATATCCCAATTCTTCAAATGGATACAAGTTCATCATTACGACCACTGAGTATTTTATGGAGTGGGTCAAGGCCATAACACTAATCAAAGCCATTGGAAAATAGGTGGCAATGTTCATTCTGATCTACATTATCTATAGATATGGGATACCCTCATCAATTATGATAGACAACGAGGGCCAATTTAAAAATCAAGACATTGATGACCTTTGTGAACAGTTCCACATCACTCAAGAATTCTCCTCAATCTATTATCCTCAAGGTAATAGACAGGTTGAGGCATCTAATAAGAACATTCTCAAAATCCTACACTGAACTGTGAGTAAGTCTGGTAGAGACTGACATTTACAATTGAATCTGCAACTATGGGCCTACAGAACAAGAATTAGAACACCAACTGGAGCCATGCCATTTTCTCTATTCTATGGCGCTGAAGCAGTACTACCTATTGAGGTTGAAATCCCATCTTTACACATATCTTTACAACGGCTTGTTACTGATGAGCAATACCGCATTGATCAGGTACATTCTTTAGACCTACTTGATGAGCGTAGACAATAGGCATTTGATCATCTGAAGGTGTACCAAGCATGAATGTCCAAAGGGTACAATAAGAAGGTCAAACCATGAAAATTTGAAGTGGGGTATCTCATCTTAAAAGAGAATCCTAAGAACCAGCTTAACAAAGAGTAGAAAGGAAAGTTTGAACCTAATTTGCTGGGACCTTATGTTATCACTACTACTTTTGGGACTAGAGCTTATCAACTGGTTGGGACCTTATGTTATCACTGCTACTTTTGGGATTGGAGCTTATCAACTAGCTACACCTAAGGGAGATGTTCTTCTAGATCCTATCAATACTCTACATTTGAAGCAGTTCTACTCTTGATGTTCGGCTAGCAAATTCTGTATAGTAAATAGTTCTCAGAAAATACCAAAATCATTTAGAAATTGATCCTGAAAAATTCCAAAAACAATAGAAAAAGTCCTGAAGAAAGGTATCCTTGGTGAAAAATTGGTAAACAGGCGCCTTGAAACTACAAAAATATTCAAAAAAAGAAAAAAATGAAAAAGAGAAAAGTGCCTTGATGACAACTTGGTCAAACATGCATCTTGGTAGCAAAAAGAAAGAAAAGATCTTGCCAAGTGGTGAAAACCTGGCAATCAGGTGTCACTTGTATTCTACGCTCTATCTATCAATGTGTTGCTGATCTAAAGCCCTCATGATTACACCTATGTTAAACGTTGACTTTGTTTCCTTACAACAATCTTATCCTCGCTTGAGATTTGTCTGCATTTCTGTCTTAGGATCAAGTCATTTTGCATTGGGGGCATCTTTGCCAGTCTGATAGGTTGCATCGGCTAGGCTATCATAGATGGTTTGTCTTTTGATACGATGCTTCTCTATGATTTCACCAAATGATCACTTTCACGAAACAAGGGTGGCACAAACATTGCACTAACATGAATGATGTTCCTAGACCCTACATTGGATTATAAATAGGAAGAATACACAGACATGGAACACATATTTGCTTGAATTCTAGCTTTTTGATTATTGAATCTTTACTATGCTTGAAAAATGAACCAATAGTATTTCTCAATACTACCTAAACACAGTTTGATCTTGGTTTGATTATAACTCTTTTATGCACTGATGATGTTTTAACTAGGGGCATCTAATCAGTTATGAATTTTATTTGATTGATTCACAATTGATAAGTTGTTATGTCCTCTGAGTTACTCCATGATGTTTGCACAAAGATAAAGAGTCGCAAGGATGGTGGCATAACATTTTCTTGGTTTTCTGCAATTGGTGCTTGTTTCAAATGACCCTATACATTTCACCTAACTTGGATGTTTATGGTAAGAGCTGCCACTATGGGTGGATAGCCACATATATCTTGATCTTTGTTTTGTGTAAACTACGGTGAGTTTGGAACAATTTCCTTGTCTATTTTCTGACTCAGATTCTCACTAAGGTATACGAAGCATAATGTACCCAAGGATATGAATTTTAAAGGTCATTACGGGTCCAATATCTTTCCTTACACAGATTTTGATATATTAAAAGGAAGGTGACTATTTTGTTATCCTGGCTTCTATTCCTTGATGCCTAAGTATATTTATGACATTCCAAATAAACATAGTATTCATACTTTCATAATATCTATAGGTATTAGTGATTGTTGTACTATCTAATGGCATCTATTCCCAAAAGCACCCAATGATGATAAAATTTTACAATATCTGCAAATCAGTGACAGTCCTAAGAGTCTGCATATAGCTACATTTAGAGGTTGCATGATGTATTTTTGAAACAACAACATAAGGATTTGAGCTCAAACTCCTTTCTATTTTTAATTCATCTCAAATCTAAGATATTTACATCCCATGCTTCCTTAAATCTCTGATCTATCAGGAAAAAAATTGAACTCACCTTTTCAACGTGATTAACTTGGTACTCATGTGTTTACTCTTGACACACCTTCTTTCCTTCACTTCTTCTAAATATATTCTTTCTTAATATAACCATTCCATGCAAGTGATACATCATTTCAACAGAGGGATTTCACTCTTTTTCCTTCGATTTCATTTTCGAGGGGGCATGATCACACTATCATGAATCAAATGTTTGCTCAAAAAAACATTAGAAATGACTTCGTTATCAACCAAACTGGGGGCATGACAATTTTCTTGACTAAGTCAGGACTGTTGGATAGAAAGATTTGGTTATCATAAGCTAGATATTTTGTGTTTCCTCATTTTAAAAGATTCTTATTAACCTCCTGGTAGCTTCATACTGACTTTTGGACAACAACCAAGTTCAGAATTAGTATTATCAATCTTTGGATGATAACCAAGTTCATAATTGGCATCTTTAAGATATTTTATTTATCTTTGGATGACAACCAAGTTCAAAATGAATACTATCAGTTTAGTTCGATCAAGTGTGAGACTGATCTCATCAGGCATTTTCGTTTGATCATGAGAAAAATTTTCAATCTTTCTGAAGTCAACATCAAAAAATTTCTTTGAATCAATGCATTTCTCACACATCAATTCAAAGACAGGCAAATGTAACCACCTAGATTTGGTCTTCTCTTACCATAGACCCTATTTTCTCTAAGTGTGATCATACCCCCAATTATGTTCAGACAACTCTTCAATTGGCTGGCATAATTCATTCAAATCAGATTTAATCTCCTGAGTGATCTAATCACTAATTTACATTAATCACTTTAGCCAATCCAACCAATCAGTTCAATTCAAATTAATTCAAATCATAACCTGGCTAAGGTAATTAATTTAAAAGGGAATTAATGAAATCCTATTTATACCTCATCACTTGCAAAATCAATCCCCTATCCTAAATTTATTCAATTTGGCTATAGTCCTAATTAATTATTACAAAGCAATCAAAAGCTTAAATGAGTAATTAAATCCCTATTATTGAGTGAATATGTTATTAAAACAATTCATTTCATTAATATTCTCTCTAACCTAACCAATCTCAACTATCCAGCCCTAAGTTCAAACTCATCCCAACCCCTTCTCACATGCTAATTCTTCTTAATTAGCTAATTAACCCTAATTAGCTAATCCCCCTCCACTCATTCTCTCTCCTACCATCTCTATCTCCTTAATCACATCCCTTAAACCTTAAACCTAATCCTAAGCTACCCTTAAGCTTATCACATTCCATTAAGGTGTGATTAGGAATTCAACCCTCCCCCTAAAGTCAAACTTGTCAGGCTTGACTCTAAACCCTCACCCATGCTTCTTAGACCCTCACCCATACCTCATTAATACTTTCATAAATGAATCATTAATGGCTCTTACATATTCCTTCCACCACTCCTCATTAATGAGTCTTACACTCTCATTAATGGCAGCCCTTCTAGAGTCTTTTCCCCTTCCTCCATTTCTCCTATAAATAGGATGTATTTTGAGCTCAAATGGCCCTTGATTTTATGAAATATATTGTTGTAATGCTCCTAATTTTGAAGATTTGATAGCATCCTTATGCTTCCCATATTTGGAGAATTGAAGGAGCAATCTCATGTTGCTCATGTTTTTAGGACCTTCATAGTGCTTTCGAGCTTGTTTCTTAGTTATTTTGTTATTATCTTCATTTCTAGAGCTAGAATGCATGTTTTTGAATCATTTAGATTAATTTTCATTTGAATCTTCCTTTCTTAGGTTGTATTTGTCACTGGAATATGCATGATTTGAGGGCTATTATGTTATTTTTCATACTCCTCCTAGATAGGAAGCAATAGATCAATTTTAGTGATTGCTATGTTTGCTAACCCCTTGTTTTCACTAATGCAATGATTTATTGAAGTATTGTGTCTCTTAATAGGTACAAAAATCACACACACACCCCCTAACAAACAAATCTCTTTTTCTTGTAGGTACATGTTCATGATTGAATATTTGAACTCAGATTTGGATACCCTTTTCAGTGAACTATCGAGATCTGCAAATAGATTTTTTGTCGGACCTGTGCAGGCCAAGGTCATGATTATTGGGTTAGCAGTGAGATTATTGGGTCAAGGTCAACCTTTTTCATAAGACGGTGTCCGATCAGAAATATATTTTTGGGTTTTGTTTGTCTATGCGTTTCCTTTGTGGATCATACTTCAAATTTTCCAGAAACAAAGTACAGACCTCAAAAAATAGCATTCTTTGATTTGAAATTCTTTAAGGTTAGTACTTCCTCTCATCCTTTTCAATTACTATTATATATTATATCTCTTTAATTATAAAATAGAATTTAATATCTTCTTCGTTTTTCTCATTTCCGAATGATTGATTCACTTGTGCATTGATCCTTCTTTTGGGTTAATCAACTTGGATCTTTCATTTGTGCATTTGGGGATAAAGAGGAACATCTTATCTTCCTTCCCCCTATAGGCTTAATCACATTACAATATCACATACATAAAAAAACTAAATTAAATCTAAAGGTTAAGGAAATACACCCCTAATCAAATATACTTATAATCAATTTTCTTCCTTTAGATTTTGGTGAACCCGTGATAGACAACTCTTTCTTTTTTGGTGTTATATTTACATGTTTATGCTAGATCTTGCATGTTCCTTCAATTACATTTAAAATTCATAAATCAATATCTTTTGTTAGTTAATTTGCATTGCATTAGTGTATGAGATTTACCACTTCTAGTCCTACATATAGTATCCCAATTAGAAGAAGCCATAGACTTATGGGTTCCTTTGATCCCAAGTCTTCCTCTCCTTTCCTTAGGATCCCATATGATAACTCATGATTCCAACCCTTCTATGGAGCATGAATCTTCTCATTCATCTCATGACGAGGATGATGCCTTAAGAGTTCCTCCTAATCAAGTGCAAGAAATCTCAACCGAACTTGACAAAATGGGAAATTGGCTTATCCAAGAAAACCATAATCAAGATTCCATCCAAGCTATAGAGGCTCTTAAGAAATTCCTCCATGATAATGATCAGGGTGTTAACTTCTTGCGTGGTCTTACACATCTCGTGCATTCAAATGTTAAACCTTTAGCTCAAGATGCTCAAGAATTAGGATATACACCTCCTATCACCAGTCAAGGACCTTCTTCCGCTCCTAGCATTCCTACTTATACTCCTCCTTTGATGACTACATCTATCCCAATTGCATCTATTCCTGTGAGTGCTCCTTCAGTATCTCTACCTACCTCACAACCTTCATATCATAGTGTTCCTTTTACTTATTCTAATCCCCTTCCAACTTTGGTTCCTAATGTTCCATCAGTTGTGTCATCTATTCCTGCTACTTCCTACACTTTTCCTAGTATTCCTAACATTTCTATGCCACCTATTTCCTCTATTGATTCCACAATTATTAGTTTGGCTCAAACTGTGTCATCTTTACAACAACAACTTGCATCCTTAACCCAATCCAAGTTTAGCATTCCTACATGTGACATGGGTAGTCCTTTATCCTGAGACATCATTTGTGTTGTTGTCCCTCAACAAGATTATATGCCTCGTCTTGAGAATTACAATGGTCAAGACGATCCTGTCACTCATGTTAAAACATTTCAAATCCTTTTTAGTGATTATGCTCATGACCATAGGATTTTAGCTAAATTGTTTGCTAGAACTTTTCATGATAAGGCTTTGCAATGGTATTGTTATTTACCTCCTTATTCAATTAATTTTTTTCCTAAACTTGCTAATACCTTTATCCAAAAATTTCAAAATAACATTGGTCCACAAGTTTCCTTAACTGATTTAATGCAAGTAAACAAAACTTTAAGGAAAAATTGACTGATTTCATTGGTAAATTTAAGCATTTGTATGCTCAGATTTTTTATCCTTTTCCTCATATTGATATTCAACACATGTTTATTTCAAATTTACAAAAGGATATTAGAGATAAGATTATGCTTACTTAATTTACCTCTTTTAAACAACTTTGTGCAACACTTCATCATTATCAGTTACAAGTGAGTCAATTGAGAGCAACACTCCAATGGCTTTTGTTCCCTTTGATAAGAGTGACAATTCTCCTAATCCTAATAAGTTTCAAAAAACTAATAACTATGTCAAGATTAATAAACACATGAATGCGGTTGCTGATAAAATTGTTGTTACATCCATTAATGCCACTTCTGCATCCACTGCTTTCCGTTTGAGTCGTACGTTTACTCCTCTCTCTGAAACTTTGCATTCTATAATGAGTAGGTTGTTAAATGCTAATATGATTACCTTGCCTCCTATTTGACCTCTTCTCCCTACCATGATAGCATCAAAATCATTTTATTCTAAAGCTATTTGTCAATACCATCGCCAGAATGTCCATGATACTGAAAAATGTTATTCTCTAAAGCATAAAATTCAAGATTTAATTGATTCCAAGGCTTTGTCTGTTGATAATTTTGATGGTAGTGGAAATAAATCTGTTTCTCCTCCTAATCAAAACCTTCAAATTTATATGCATCCTTTACCTACACATGATACTAATACCATAGCTCAACCATCTTCTATGGATATTGTTTATGATTCAAAGATGGATGATCTTAATCACATTGTTAATCATGTGGAGAGTGTCATTTTATCTCAACCTATTGTTCATGATCCTTCACCTCTACTTCAACTTCCCATTCCACCTAAAACTCAAAAACAAACTAAGGATAAGCGACCTAGGGAACTTTTAATCACCTTTGATGATTCTAAAATGATTAAAGCTCCCGATGGTCCCCTTTACATCTATGCTAGGATTTCTAAGATACCTACTCATGGTTGTCTTGTTGATCCCACATATTTAATAAATGTCATTACTGAGGAAAATATTTTTATGAAAAGCTTAAAATGTGATTGCTATGATCCATCTGATGCATGGATCCAAACTTGTAGTGGTTTTCTTTATCCTGCACTTGGTTCTATCAACTTACCGGTGGAGATTTGTGGTAAAGTTGTAGATACTACCTTCATTGTTATTCCTACTTCTAATCAATTTCAAATCAAATTTGGTTTACAGTGGATAACTGCTATGCATGCTATTTCTTCTCCTATTCATCAATGTCTTAAGTATATTCATAATGGAGAAGTCAAAATGATTAATCATAGTTTGTATCAACCTTCTAGGCCTAGAGATTATGCTACTCTTGATTTCTTCTGGCCTTCAGTACCTACCTCATGTCCTCCTCGCCCTGATCATATTTTTCTCTCATATCAAAGTTACAAACATCGCAAAATTGCTGAGTTAAGCATGCCTCAGATAGATCTCAACCATGGTATTTTTTCTACTCCTTCCATACCTCCTTTAGCCATTACTTCTAATTCTAATAATCAAAATTCTACTTTTTCATTACAACCCATTGAGAATCCTCCTATAGAACCTGTGAAGGAATCTGTGGTCATTCCTCCTAGTTCTCAACATGTGTTAAGCAAAGCAAACCGCAACAAATCTGCTAATGAATGTCGTAAGAAGCATAGAGCTAATGCTAGAGCCCGTGCTTCTCTTCTTCGAAACTCTATACCTTATTTTGACCAACCTATGTCTGATGTATCGAAAGAATTTAATATTCATAATGATGTTAAGATAAATGATTGTGATGATCCTATTCACATCTTAGATCCCATTTCACTTAATCTTGACAAGGAAGATACTTTAGATGATCTTATTGATCTTAGTGATGAATATGAGACCATTGATCTTGATACTAATTTACCTCACATGCTTTCAACTCAATTTACAATTACACCTAGTATCGAGCAACGCGATTCTCAAGAGGATCCTTGTTTGGAACTGGATATCATTCCTATTGTATTGGATATAGTCCCTCTTGTGAGTTGCCCACCTTCCCTAACTGATATAAACCAAGATAGGGAGGGTAGGCGATGTGCCTAATTGGCCTATCCTTCATGGTAGCCCTTTTTGTGTTTGCATGTTGTACTGTGCTTCTCCTGTAACATGTTTGCTAAATGTTTGTTAGATTCTTTTATACAACCCTTGTTACTTTGTTGGTGCAAGGTGATAAAAGATTCAAACCTATTGTACAATTCCTCTATATGTATCTTTATTCTTCTATATGTTGTTTCTATGTTATGTTGTACTTGTGCTATTTTTCGTAAATGTTTCCCTTGTATAATTTGCTTGGATCTACGACATGGTAGCACTGATTCTTTTTGATCTCCAAGTTGTGATCAGAAAATATTCCTCTTCATAACTCTTAAGTTTCTTTCCTCAACTGTGATTGTAGTTCTACTTTCTTTGGGGAATGATGTCAATTCATTTGCAATAATATCATATTTATATGGACATGTTATCTTATGATCATACTAACCCCACAGTAGTTAGATCCCTTATGTAATCTTTTATATGTTTATGTTTATTTCCCTTGACTTGTCTTCATTTGGGGGCATCTCGTAGTGGAAATGTAATCCGTAGAGTTGTTTATGTTTCCATTCAAGCCATTTCTCCTGTTAAAGTGTTAGCAATGAATTTAATGTGGGTGCATATGCTCTAATCACTTTTTTCACACACACGCATGTTCAAAATATTTTCAAGCACTTAAAACTTTTTCCCTTTATGGATTAAAAACTAATCCTTAAAGCATGGACATTTTACATTTTATTTTACTTTTTAGGATCTCTTGATCCCTCCAGTTTAAATT
>MU226420.1:435185-461879 GCA_018584345.1 Thuja plicata | reverse complement strand
TTGTCCAAAATATCCTAGTGAGGTGGAGGACATGAGTAGAGTACCTTATGCTAGTGCAGCTGGCAGTCTTATGTATGCTATGGTCTGTACTAGACCAGACATTGCCCAAGCAGTGGGAGTCTTGAGTTAGTTTATGGCTAACCCTGGACAGATACATTGGGATGCAGTTAAGCGAGTATTTAGATATTTGAGGGGTACATCAAATTACTCTATATGTTACCATGGTAACTCTTCTAGATCTCTACATTCAGTTTGTATTCATGGGTTTGTGGATTCAGATTGGGCAGGTGATATTAACAGCAGGAGATCCACCAGTGCTTATGTGTTCACTATGTTAGGTGGTGCCATCAGTTGGATGAGTAAGTGACAACCTGTGGTTGCTTTGTCCACTATAGAATCTGAGTACATGGCTACTACTCATGCTTTTAAGGAATTCATTTGGCTTAGGAGATTGTGTTCTGATTTTGGTGTTGATGCAGAACAGATTACTCTTTAGTGTGACAGTCAGAGCGCTATTTTCCTTGCAAAGAATCCAACTTTCCATGCCAAAACGAAGCACATTGATGTGTAGTTTCACTTTGTGAGAGATATGGTGGAAGATGGAAAGGTAAATTTGGAGAAGGTAGATACTGTGAAGAATATTGCAGATGCATTAATGAAACCAGTGGGCACTACGAAGTTTAGATGGTGTTTGGAGTCTATGGGACTTTTGGCCTATAGCGGTTAGTTCCTGTTATGTTCCTATTGCTCTTACAAGGTGTTTGACAAGTGGGAGAATGTTAGGAATAAGGTGTCTCAACCTTGGATAATTCCTATTCTTATTATTTGTTTTGTAAAATGTATTTTCTTGCAAATAATGTAATTAAGTGTGAGTGTACATGTCTAGTTGGCATGTTGATGTGTCACTCCACTTGATGTGTTGGCATCTTGAATTTTGTGTAAGGAGATCATGGTTGAAACGGTTATGATAGATTCCTATGACACGTAAGAGCTATTTCTAGGAGATTTAAATGACAGGTGAAGACATGCAAGATATGTGGCAACTGATAAAGTTGAGCACTTTACACTCTTCCATAATCATGGGGTCTGAAATTTTTTTTAGGGTTCCTATTTTCTCAGAGAATGGTAAAACCCTAATATAGCTATCCTTGGAAGTTGCCCTAAAAAGGAAATCACATGATATAAGTATTTTTAGGGTTACAGGAAAGGATACGAAAAGAGTGTATTGTTGGTATAATCTGGTGCTACTAGATTTGTCTGTGTGTGTCGATTGTCTCCTGAAATAACTTGCATTGCAAGTGTGTTGTAACCGTTGTGTTGAAGATAATACATTGTACAGGTTTTGGAGTGCTGGGGTTTTTTACCGAAAGGTTTTCCCCAGGGTAAATCATTGTGTCATTCTCTATTTTATGTATGCATGGTATGTGATTGCAATATCATTGTTAAAGTAGTTAATGAATTTGAAATTGTAAGGATTTAAAAGAATTTGCACAATACTTTCCTTTAGAGATTAGTGTAGGAAGCTATTTTCGCACCTGAGTTTCCTTACAGAAACCTTGTTAAGGTAAAAACCACTTGGGACCGGTAACCCAAAATTTTCACTCTTCTAAAGTGATCTCGGTGAATAACCAACCCTATTAAAGGTTACAAACACACTGTTAGGTGTGACCTTGTTAGAGGATTTAAAAGATTAGTTTGTCACTTGGTATCGTGCATCTCTATTCTACCTTCTATGACCAAACCCTGGTTTGTCAAATGGTATCTGACATCTCATGATATATTCATGATCAAACTTTTTGATACTTCTTGGGATGTATCTCAATATAGAAAGGATCTTTAAATCCTACTCAGTTAAGAGACTTTCTGAATCAATGGTTAAACTGAAACAATATGATCTATTCACATATACAACTTATACTTGCAAACTTTTAGATCTATTGTAAGCTCATTAAACCATTATGATCAATATATCTTTTCATTACCTTTGCTCCACTTTTTTTTTTGCTCATTAATGTTGTGCTCTGTTGCTCGGTGTCTGCAAAAATCTTTAGCTCTTTCCTCAACTTGATTGATCAGGACTGTATGAAGTTGTTCTTGATCAATTTCTCTTCAGAATCCTCTTTTTCATTCACTCCCCTTAATTCATAATGAATTAAGTTGTCTCTTTATAGACATGATATGACCATTTCTTTCTTCTTGATTTTCTTGATCTTGGCGTGATCTGCAATCTTAGCCAACCTGATTTAAAGCATAACTCATGTTTTATCACGTAGAAATCTTCTTGCCAATTGGAAAAAACAACTTTAAATCCTTTTGTTATCTCTGAATTTATCTTGTCGATGAAAATAATGATAGCAACCAATTAAGTCTATTTTTAGCTTTGCCAGCTAGATATTTTGTCTTTTCTGAACTCCAGTTAACTTTGGTGTTTTAACTCTTTGATAGCTTCGGTCAACACTTCAGTTCACCTCGGGCTTCTCCATCGGGGTTGTCTATCTGTCGGGGTTGTCTGTCCTTTGGGCTTCACTGCAAATTTCTACTCATCGGTTAACAATGTAATTATGGCTATTGGTAATGCTTGTGATTCTAATCTTTGGTAATGCTTGTCAATTTCTTTTTGCAGGCATCACTGTGACTTAACTTTCTGTGATCTTTGTCCATTGGGTTCCACTAGCCATCGATGTTTGTAGTCACTTAGTGAATGCTTGTCTTTTATGCATTACTGAAAGCATAATCTTTTTCTCTCTGATTTTCTAAAGTCTTTGAAACTTTGATTATAACTGATTAGATTATATCAAGTTGACATCAATGACAATATAATCCATTAACTGATTTAATATCTTGCATTATCTTTCTACATTTTGGTGATCAACTTAACATCTTCAAACATTCAATCAGTTACATGTCATCACATCAAAGGGAGTACAAAAAACTAACTAATAGAAAATATTTGAAATCAAAAGACCTAGGGACCCAAAAACCCTAAGTAGGCACTTCCCAAATAGTGGAAACTCTAGTTAGGGCCTTGAGGGGACCTTCCGACCACTTTCTCCTAGTCCTGTCTAAGTAAATCAAAGAGTTCCATATCAATGGCTGCACCAAATCTCTGATGTAGAACCACTAAGGAATTTTGGATTCTATGCATAACCCTCCAAGTGTAGTGGGTCACAGACACCATAACCCTCACCATTTCTTCGTTCTAAGCTTTGAGGTTGTAGACCTCCTCTTCTAAATTTTTGACAAGTAATATAAATTTCACACAACCTTCACAGGTGAAGCCCAAACCTCGGACTTCCTCCCCTTCCAGCCCATGCACATGAAGACCCAGTAGGATATTGGAGACATGTGTGTTCAAGTTACTATCATGCTCATTATCAAATAACTGCAAAAACTCTACCGAATTGAAAATACCCTATTTCACCAAACAAGAGTCCAATGTTACCTCTTTAACCTTTGATTTACGATCATTGGATTGACCACTATCCTTTCCTTTATTAGTGGATGCTTGGCCCTAATCTACCTTATCAGCTTCTATGGCCCTCTTATCCCTTCTACTATAGACTTTCATATATCACCACTATAATAGAACATGCAAATAACACCTAGATTAGAGCCAGATTTTAGTGTAATTTTGGTTCTGAAATGAGTCTTTGCACTTGTGAAAAAGTTAGTGCCCATGCGCCTCGACCACTATGTGTCATACTTATTATCGCACTTAGCACCATAAGTTGAGCCAAGTTTGGCATTGAGCATTGCATCGTAACCTTGAATGCACCATTTGCATTGGGAAAAGAAGAAAACAATTGTGTCTGCTTGGCAATGGGTATGCGCCAAAAATGACGCCAAATTTTTCTTCTAATTTTTCTTCTTGTTATGCTTCCAGTTTTTCTTATATTATACCATCCTTTGTTGCTTCTAGTTTTTCTTCCCATTTTGCTTCAATTATGCTTCTATTATAACATCCTTTTTTGCTTCTCATTTTTCTTTAGATTTTGGCTTCCTATTTTTCTTCTAATTCTTCTTCTATTATAATGCCCTTTGTTGCTTTTGGTTTTTCTTCCTTCCTATTTTGCTTCCAATTTTTCTTTTCTTTTTTGCTTCCCTTTTCACTTGTAGTTTGGTTCTTGGTTTGCTTCCATTATAATGCCATTTGTTGCTTTTGATTTTTCTTCACATTTTAATTCCATAATTGCTTCTAGTTTTTCTTCTGGTGTTGCTTCCAGGTTTTCTTCTATTATAAAGTGCTCTGTTTCTTTTGGTTTTGTTTCAATGTGTGCTTCCTTGTTTACTTCCAATTTTTCTGTTGTTTTCGCTTCTTGTGTTTCTTTCAATTTTGCTAAACCATTATCAATATTTGTTGCTTCTAGTTTGACACCTATTATGATGCCAATTGTTACTTCTAGTGTTGCTTCCAAGTTTTCTCCCATTTTTCCTTCCAATTTTCCTTTTGGTTTCACTCCCTTTTTGGCTTGCATTTTGTTCTCCCAGTTTTTCTTTTTTTCTTCCTTCTCTTGTTTCTTATCATTTTTCTTCCAGGTTTGCTTCCATTTTGATGTATTTCACTGCTTCTAATATGACTTCTATTATTGCATCATTTGTTGCTTCTAAAATTTCTTCCATTATTACTCCTTTGTTTGCTACCTGAATTGCTTCTATTTTTTCTTCCTAGATAACGCCAAGTTTTTCTTCCAAGATTGCTTTTGATTTGGATTTCATTGTTACTTTCTTTTTTACTTCTAAAAAAGCTTCTTATTTGAATTCAATTTCTTATTAATTTACTATGTTTTATTCCAATCATGAAACTTATATCGACAGCAAGAAGGTGCACATCAAAATATCTATAATTTAATTGAATTTGAAAACATCTATCCTTAGCAGCAAATTAAAATCATCATACGTAATAAATATTCATCCCAACATTATTGAACACTTTTAATATATATAAATTCACAAGTGAATACTGATAAGATCATGTCCAACAATCAACATAAGTCAAAATGATACATGTCCAACAATCAACATAAGTCAAAATGATACATGTACAAATGATATAAGTAAAAATGATAAATTATGTAACTGAAAAATGATACAAGTCAAGATGATACATGTCTAAATGATATAAGTGAAAATGATACATGTCATAATGTATCAACTTAATAATATGGTACTGTAGGCCATGAAAATGATACATATGATAGTAACCATGAAAAAAGGCATCATAACGATATATCAACGATGATCCATAATGAAGTCTATATGATCATGAATGTCATTGGCTACTAGCAGCAACTACCTCATCATTATGATCACAACTGCAGTCATCAACAACATGATCATCATCATCATCATCATCATCATCATCATCATCATCATCAACTTTAGTGTCTTCTATATCTATGTCATCATCATCCTCTATCATGTGATCTGGACTAGAACCAACATATTCTAGATTTGTGTCTTGAGGATCATCTTTATCTTTCAGAAGACTTGAGTTCTACCTAGAAAAAAAATAGTTTTAATGAAAATCTATTATTTATTTAATGCAATAAAATATTTTTCTGTTATATATCTAATATTACAACATATGAAATGAAACCATAATCATATTACATGAATCAACAATTAAACTAGACTGAAACAAATAACAGAAACATAGTTCTTAGCAAACAAACATGAGGTTACTCTGTTCTACCTTGGCTATAGGAACAATCACATAAAAGAGCTCCAATGGCTACAAGAGCAATCATATAACATATTTCCAATGAATACAAGAACAGTCACATAACAATGTTCTTGTTGAACCACAAAAATACAGGTTATTTTTGTTGTAATCCCGTGCCATATCTTATGTCGACTTGGCTCTCAAGTGTAGACAATAAAAAACCATACCAATTACCATTCTACTAAGTACTAAATCCACTTTTATACACCTTAAATTGGTCAAAAAAAGTCAAATAGGCAAAATAAAGTCAAAACCATTGATTAATTATCAAATCATTTAATTAATTAAACTGAATCCATTTGGATTAATTAAATCCAAAAATCAAATCACTATGTAATTGATTTATTAATTGATTATTTAGTTCATTGAATTAATTAAATCCAACCCATCTAATTCCCATACATGGCTAATTTAAGTAAAACTTTGAATTAAATAATCCTAATTTCCCTCACCAATCACTACAAGACAAAATCAATTCAACCAATGGGAAAGAAAGATTGAGAGGACATGGATCACTCCAAGGCTTTTCTATCTTGACCACTCAATTTAAATAGCTCAATATTGTCCACTAAAAGGAGACACAACACTTAACCTTAAACTCAACCATGCTTTGACTACGGTTTATCAAACTCACCCCTACCATTGGGAAATCCTATAAATAGTATGCATTTCTTAATGCAAATCACCACTTTACATCCATTAGCATCATAGTAATTGCGTTTTGTTGAATTGTTCATTCATAATTAGCATAATTGAATTCATTTAGGATCATAAGTGTAAATTTATATAAAGTCAAGCATGTAGATCATAGAATTTATCTTAATTCATCCATCTCGTTCTATAAATTGTGAGTTTAGGAATTCTTTTGCATATAAGAGCATAAATTAGTCTTTCTAGATAGAGAACCATGAGATGATTTCAATACTTTCAAGTTTAATTATTCAATAGTATAGATCTTTAGCATTTAACTTGATATTCGTTGATATAATGTTTCATTCAGGTATTTTACATACAAAAAATTGCACCCACCATGAGGCAGATGCCTCAAACTAACAAAATTTCATGAATTTTTTTAATCCATTTTATTAAATTTGTGTTGCAGATTTGACATTTGCAAGAATAGGAGTGCGTGTATAGAGAAGTTCAACGTGTATCAAGAAAATTTCAATGCTTATTAGGAAAATTTCAACGCGTGTAAAGAAAATTTTAGCGTGTAGGAGATAAAGTTCAATGCGTGCAAAGTTTCTTCTATCTCTTGTCTAACTTCCTTTTAGTGCATGCAAATGAACTTTCTAACGCCTGTCTAACTTTCTAACAACGTGTATAAAAGGCAACATTTATTTTAGCACATATGATATAAATAGTAGTGCGTACAAGTTAAAATTTAACATGTACTAGTTAAATAACAACACCTCCAACCTGCAATTTGAAAATTTAAAAATTCACAGATCTGAATTTAATTAAAATGTTTGCAGATGTCAAAACATAAAAAGGTGAGGAAACCTACGGTTTGAATTCCAGATTATCACAAAGAAAAGGAGGTAAAAATGATTAACAAATACACAAAAGCAATTCATAATGCAAATATTGTTGCAAGTTTAGATAATGACATTAAAATGTATAATCATTACATTGAAATGCTAAATTTGTATCAAAATTTCTATATTATTCCTATGATCAACAATAATGCTTCTCCTTTTTAGATCTTTTCACAAATATAGTTTTGAAATTCCTTCACATTTGTGCAAATAATTGTGATTTTCTTCACTTTGGATTATCTTGTGTTGGATTAACATTTGTGAAGGGGATGCTTAAGAGTGGGAATGATTGCCAAGCTATGTATTAAAAAGAAAAACAAACATAAAAAATGCACATATAAGCTTCAATCAAGGTGATTCCTAAAAACCTTTGGATTTCAAATCATTTGTTTAAATTGCGACAATTTCAAGGTTTAAAATCTAGCTTAAATAGAAACCTATTATTGCTTGTCAAATAAGGTATTAGGCCTATACTGTCATCTTTTAAAGATGATCAAAATGCCAAACATTTCAGACTGGACACTAGAAACAAAGGTTAAGAAATGAAAAAAAACTAAAATAAATCCTCTTTGTTTGTGAATGAAAAACATTAGGCCTGTGCTCTCAACTTTTTAAGTTTATCAAAATGCCAAACATGCTCTAATTCCATAGGTTAAAGGATTGGAAAGAAAAAATATGTCAATTGTGTTTATAAGAGGAAAGTCATAGGGATATGATCTCATCCTTCTTAGGGTGATCAAGCTCCTAGACCTACTTTTTATTTTATTTCATTTCTTTCATAAATATTCCAGTTAAATTTGAAACTTAGAGGGCTCACCTCCCAAAAATTTCTTTAGCATAGCCAGTGAGAGGGACAACCCAAAGTGGAAATAGAGATAAAGCCATATTTTTCCAAACCACTTTAAACAAATACCTTCTTGAATTTAATGCTTCGAAGGGAAAAAGTATCTTATGTGTGGTCTCCTCTTGTGGTCTATAGGACTTAAATAGCGTTTACGCTACCATGAGGCCTTCTAATGCATTCATAAGATGTTTTTGACCAAAATCCTTGTTTAAAACCAATTTAAATTAGCAATCCTACCTATTCAAACCAAGTTAAACCAAAAGTGACTTTAGGTAGATTGATTGAAGTATTTTCTTGTGAAGGCCTTGTTAAAACATTCAAGAATATACACTTTTTCGTGTACCTTTTTAAGTATTAGAAAACATGTATATTTGTGCTTGCTATGCTTGATGATACATGATCTCAAAGAAAAACATCGATTAAAAGATCCAAAGTTCTTAAACATCACCAATCTTTTCAAAGAGATATCCTTTCAACAAAGATTCTAAACTTATTTGCATGTCGGTTTAGACAAGATCTCATCACATTAAGTTGTCTATACAAGAAGATGAAATTGTACTGAGAGAAGAAATACCTTATCTAGACGAGACGCCTCATTCTCCTTATCAACCCTTTCAAGAAAATAATCAAGAGGAAGAACTAGAAGAAGTTCCAATGGAAAGTAATTCGTGGTATGATGCTAAAAACATCGGACAAAATAATGATGAAGATGTAACTAAGGAAAAAGTTAATGAGGCTGCCCAAAACCCTTTATTTGTGAAAATGATGGAAATGATCTTAGAAATAGACAAAGATAGATATTTCCTAACCTTATCTCAAATAGGGGTTAAGCTCCCTCATGATTTTGATATGTCCAAGTTAATATTAGACGAGGAAGAACACACCCCTTTGAAAGCTATGAACCAACAACTCAAATATTTACAATCACAAATCCAAGACCTAAAGGAGGAAAAGGATACACCATCCAAAGATTACTCATTAAGATCAATTTTTCCTTTTCTATTTAATCATGATTCAAGCATTCCTCCCTTTTCTCAAAACAAAGAGGCATCTAAGCACAACAATCCTATCTTTGATCAAGAAAAACTTCATGACTATCATATCTTTGATCAAGAACAACTTCATGACTATCCTATCTTTGACCAAGAGAATGAAGAGGAAGTTACTGCACATTCAGGTGGGATTCTTCTCTATCAATTAGAGGAAAATATTCTAAATAAAGGAGAACCAATTATAATTAGAGTTGATGAAAAGTCAACCCTACAGCTCTGTAGAATCACCTACATGCAAACACCTATCACAGAAAGAGAAAAACAAAAACTATAGAGGCCATAAGCAACAGATCTGTCAAAGAGGAAACATCCTCAATTGATTCAATAATAGAATAAAAAATAAAAGATGATTCAAGATCAATTAGATTAATTAATTATCAAATACAAAGAGATCTAACCTTATAAAAAGGTGATCAAACCCTAAAAAGGAAACTCTAGGTTACATGATAATAATTAATAATAGAATTAATTATTATATGCCTAAAGTTTGGCTTAAGTAAACTAGAGATAATAAGTGAATTTAATATTTAAATTAGAATGATTTAATTAATAAGTGAATTAACTTATTACTCTAACACCCCCCGTTAAGATAAAGTTAGGGAGAAGCTAAAAACCTATAAATAACTACTGAAAGCATGAAATGGGTCCTGAAAACAAGGCCTAATCTGGTACCCAAGTACAAAAAATCTATATATAGAGGAGAAAAGGAGAAAAACCAATGGGAAAAACCCCTCTCCAAAAAGATATGAAGACTAGAGAAGGGATGAAGAATCCTCTAAACTAGAGAGTGTCCCAAAAGATAGGAACAAAGGAAGAACATGAATAAAATCACTGGAGCATGAAGCTACAAACATTGTCAAAGAATAACTGCTGGAACCTCCACTATAATAGAACATGATCAGGTAGAGAAGACTATAAAAAAAGTCTAAAGAGATGATCAATCAAAGATGGAGGATGCCTCCAAAATGGGAATGAAAGAGTGTCCATATGGTAAATGATCCATCTCACCACAATGCATAGGTACCCAGCCACTGCATCCAACTAGTACGTAAGAACAAATAATGAATACATAGATCACTCCATCGAACCAAGGAAGCATTAGAATGAACAAGAGATACCCCCATAATGATGAGAATGGAGAGGCATGATAGGTACACTGAACCAAAATGCCAAGAGTAACTGTATGATGAAGAACCAGAAGAATAGAAAGTGCAATAGAAAGTACAAGCACATATAAAGGTTGATATCATGGAGGAAACACTCTATTGACACACATCATGAGGCTAATGTCATGGAAGGAACACTAACTTAAAAAAAGGTAAATCAAACCCCCCATAGCACTTTATAATGTAGTGTGAGTACAAACATACACAAAAATGTCCAAGATCCCAAGCATGCATCAGATGACACTTTATCCTAGTGCGTTTGCAAACAAGAAAAGCTACAGAAATAGATGTCTATTGGTGCAGGAGCACCTAGGATAATCCTCACTTCTTGTTTTGTTTTGGATTTTACTAACATTAGACAAGTAAGAAGTGTTTGGATTTGACCTTAGAAGGTCTTGCAAGTGTGTACCTAGGTGGATTTGACTAGGTTCAATCCATCCTAGATTGTTATGCTTTATTAGTGGTTAGTGGTAGATTAAGCCTAAGAGTGGGAAAATGGATCCAAAATCCATCAAGGGTTAGGTAAGGGTATAAAATATTCCTACAATGATCTCTAGGAATTTTTTACATCATTCTAGGTCGAATGGAGGTCATTAAAGTTTGTCTTATGCAAAGTTGTCAAAGTTGTCCAAATGTTGCATGACAACATTTGCAACTTTTGAAAGTTGCATGACAAAATTTGGCAGAATAGATTTGTCTTCAAAGAATGATGGTGGTTAGTTAATTTAATGGGCTAAAATCATGGGGAAGGAAGATTTATACATGTAGGATCCAATTTTCCTGAGGCAGTATGATGTAATGATGGATTTGAATTTGAAGGAGAAGCTCTAAGTTCTAGTTTTTGCATACAGTCGACTTGTTTTGAGTTCACGAGTTAGTAGATAGATTGAACTAAGTGATCCAACATTTCCCTAGTGTGGTAAACATAGTTTTTAATAACTTTTCATTCAATTGGGAAGTTGCTTTGAGTCCATTAGATTAGTTTTTCATATTGTTTTGCAAGTAGAGTAGTTGCTGGTGTTGTTTTAGCAGTTTAGGGAAATATGGATTCCCCATAACTCTCCACCATGAAAATCATCACGGCCTTGAGGGATATGGAAGGGAGGCCATTTTATAGTGTACATATGGAAGGAGGAGCTCAGAAGAGTTAGCTAGATAATTTTAAGGTCAAGCCCTAGGCGAGTTTAGTGTGCCCAGTTAGGTGCATGACAGTGTTTTGATGGTGTGTAATTGTAGGGGAAGGATTGGGAGAATGAAACCAAGCATGGTTTCAAAATAATAGAGGTCCTATAGTTACCTCTTGAGAGGATTAGGCATTGGCGAATCCAATTAGCTAGATTTCCAAGTAGAAATCAGAAGACTGCACCAAATTAGCCCCAAATTCTAGGAACCTACTATACAGAGTCCCTAGAACCCTAAGACCACCAAAATAATTTGTATCTTGGAAAAGGGTATCTGAATATAAACTTTGTTTTTTGTGTTGTTTGAGAGTTTTGAGAGAGGAGTGATAAAAACTCACTGATTAGGGCTAATTTCCCTACCAGGCCTAAAAGACCAAATTCAGTGTTAGTCTTGAGATCATTTGTAAAACCATTGATGACCTTTTCTAATGGGGTCATATGGGAGATAAGAAGTTTTCTCAACAAGGATTTCACCCCCTGCAACACTTGTGATGAAATGGTGAAGAGAATGCACTTGGAATCTTTCAAGGTGGAGTAAGTGAGTGAAGAACATTTGGTTGATTGCTACCCCTAAGGTGAAGCACAAAGGAGATCAACTCATTGAGTGATCTTGGATTGGTTCTAGGCTAGCTAAGAAAGAAATTGGAAGGTCCTAGAGGAGAAATTAGGACCTTGTGAAGACTAGGAACCATTGTTGTCCTAGAAGAGCTTGTGCAATCACACCTTGGAGAGTTTATATCATCTACAATGCTCAAGAATGACAAGAAAGATGTAGAAACATGAATAAAAGATAAAAGGGAGTAATCCCATGCAAGGAAAATGATCCTAGGACTTGAAACATGAAAGATATTCACTAGATTGCAAAAAATAAAAAACCTGAATAAAATGTACCTAGAGCAGATTCTAGAAATTAGACCCATACAAGAAGAAAGATCACAGAACCAACTTTTCAACGATGTGGGGAAGTAGGAAATCAGAGCTCAGATGAGCAAGATATGGATCCCAGAGTGTAAAAAGGAACCTTGACTTTGATTGGAAAAAACCCATGCAAGGTGACAAAATCAGAAAGCCAAACCTACAAAATTAGGTTGGGCTTGGAAACAACTTTATGATGATATCTTGTTTGGAAAAAATGCCTTTGTTTGCTCAAGATATGAGCAAAAATCCGAAGAGGGGTCCAAAAAAAGATAACTCCAAGAAACCTCTGCTAAATTTGGTGGATCTCCACTAAATCTGGCGATGCCTCAGAATCTGGCGAGACTGCTAAATTTTTGGCAAAATTTGGTAGATTTACCAAGAAAAAAAAAGTTTGTATTTTTTGCAAGTGACATGAATTTTGAGGTGTTATAGGAACCGAGGTAGTGTGAAAACTGAGACATTTTTTTCTTGAAAAGTGTACCAAGGTTTTACATGCAAAAAAGAGGGCCCAAATTTCAACTATGTCCAAATTGGATGAGCTTTATATAAAAATAGGGATTTTTGGGCCTTCCAGACCCAACGTGAGGTTGGTTTGTGCCCAAAGTGCTCCAAAAAATAACTCTCCTAGATCCACAAAAATATGAAGCAAAAAACCTCTTGAAAACACAGATATGAAGAACAAGGCCAAATCTCTCATGAAGAGAATAGGGGCATGAAGATATGGAGCTCTGATACTTTATTGGAGTTGATGAAAAACTATCAACCCTATAGCTCCTAAGAATCACCTGCATGCAAACACCTGTTACAGAAAGAGAGAAGCAAAAGCTATGGAGGCTAGAAACAACAAATCTATGAAAGAGGAAACATCCTCAATTGATTCAATAATAGATTACAGAATACAAGATGATTCAAGATCAACCAGATTAATTAATTATCAAATACAAAGAGATGCAACATTATAAAAGGTGATCAAAACCCTAAAAAGGGAAACTCTAGGTTGCATGATAATAATTCATTATAGAATTAATTATTATATGCCTAAAGTTTAGCTTAAGTGAACTGGAGATAATAAGTGACTTTAATAATTAAATCATAATGATTTAATTAATAAGTGAATTAAATTATTACTCTATCAATTATATCCCAATGCCAATCATCACAAGGAACTAAACATCAATCAAAGGAAGACATTTCTGATATGGAAGAAAGTGGAAAATCAAATCCTCATAATCTTGAATCCAACATCTCTTTTGAAAACACAAATGAATCAAGTGTCCATTGGATAGAGAGTTTATTCATTTGGGAAAATATTTTGAATCAAAATTGGAAGAGCTTCTTGAAAATAATCCCATCACTATTGGATGATATCAGTTTTGGTTACTGATCATGCTGTTGATATTCATGTTTTGTCATTGATGTCAACATATATTTCTGTGGAGAAGACATATTGGCTACTTGATTGGAAGAAGTGTACGAACACTGTATAGATGATTCATAATGATTGAAGTTGGAATTTAGCAGAAGGATGTTTACTAACCTTATTCCTAAGGTTGCTTGACTTAATATTACATACTGTGGATGTTACAGTTAATTTGGTGAAGACTGGTTTTCTGGACTGTAACTATGATTATAGAAAGATCAGGTCTCTGTGTTTTTAGTATATCATTCTGGTGAAGATACTTTAGATGATGTGAGCTTACTGGTGGATAGCCGACATATTTTATAGTAATGGGTTGAGTTTGATTTTTGTTTTGTTACTGGTGACGTCAGCTATGGTGTGTATTCTGGAGAAGACCTATTTATTGGCCGACTTCAAACATGTAGTGTGTGGAATTAATTATGAGCATAGATTACAGATCTGGAAGTATATGTGATGAATTGTAATTGATGTTTACTTGTTATAGGTACCATGTGTATCTTAGCAAGGTGTTAGACAATTATTTGCATGATGGAAATCCTTAATTGGCCGACCTAGTTAATTATGTATTAGGAAAGATTAACTGGCCGACCTAATGAATTATTGTAAGAGGGTATATATTAATGATCCTTTCTTTTGGAGAAGATGTGGTAGATAATAAAGGAAAAATAATTGTGGAAGTTATGAAGCTTGTTGACTGCTAGATATAGAGCAGAGTTGATGATTGTTATACTTCATTGGAATTGACCAAGAAAAGACAGTTGCTATCAGACAGTTCACTAGATTGTGTATTTGATTTACACACTTGATTCAGATTGTAAATCCTTGAGGGTGGCTTTAACCTTCTTTGGGTAGTGTGCCTTTGTAGTGAGCCTAATATTTTCTTTGACTCCTAACAGGGTCTATCTCCTAACAGGGACTATGTACTGTAATGTTTTAACAAGCTCCTAACATGGCTAATATCTTTTAACAGGGATACTATACTCTCAGTACATTATTTGTGGGTGCTGATTCCAATCGGTATTTTACCTTTAACAGGGTTTCCTCGACAACAAATATTGTTTTATTGTGTTGGCATTTACCATGTTATCATTTAATTTTGCTGATATGGTTTATACAGTTTAATAATCTATACTATAATTGATTCACCCCCCCTCTCAGTTGTCTTGTGGACTGTTATTCCTAACAATTGGTATCAGAGCTACTGGTCTTTAGAGAGAAATATTAACAACTTGAGGTGATCTTGAAGATGACTTAATACAAGAAGGATAGTTTGAAGTTTGATCCTGAAAACTTTGACAGTTGGAAGAACAAAATGAGAACACATTTTCTATGTTTGGGAATTGATTACTAGATGATCACAAAGAAGAATGAAAAGATAGTGACTGAGGCTGAGTTAGAAAAGGATTCTGAAGATCAGAAGAAGTTATTTTCATGCAATATGGTTGCAATGGAATCTTTGATTAGCACTATTTCAGAAGGAGAATTCACTAAAGTAAAAGACTTGGACTCTGCACATGAGATATAGACAATACTAGAAGCATTATATGTTGGAGACAAGTTTACAAAGCAAGCAAAGTTACAAGACTAGAAGACAAAGATGGAATCACTAAAGATGAAAGAAGATGAGAACATTAGGGAATAGGTTACTCACATTAGAAACTCTGGAAGAACATACAGTGAGGAAGAAGTGATACCTTTGACACCGAACTTCACCAGAGAAATGTTGATTGGAAAGCTAACTACATTTGAGGCCGCAAAATTGGGAGATACTTTACCTAAAGTTGAGTCAACATTCAAGACAACCATGCACAAGAACAAAAATACCTTATCTGGAATTGCAAGAACCAATAGTGGTGACATAAGAGAAGAGCTTGGATCTTATGCTGATGAATGGGAATAGACACATGAGGAAAAAACAAAGCTAGATGAAGTTGTGGCACTAATTTCTAGAAGAGAAAAGAGAGGTAAGGGTAAATTTGAAGGAAAATTACCTTTGAAATATTTTTTATGTAACAGGATTAGTCATTTTGTATCTAGATGTCCTACAAGAGTTCCAAAGCACAAACCTAATTTTTTCAAGTCTAATATTCAAAAAACAAGGAATTTTATTATGCTAGTGAGGGTATATCAGATGATGATGATGGTGACTATGATTAAATCAGATTTATTTCTATTAACGATGATGTACCTATGCATGAGGAAAAAGCTTTACTATCTTGAGTTGAAAATAAATCTGAATGGGTTATAGACAACGGTTTTTCACATCATATGACCAGAGATAAAAACAAGTTTGTGAGTTTGAAAAGACATGATGGAGGCGTTGTCAGATTTTGTGACAATACTCCTAAGCTTATTATTGGAGTTGGATCTATCTCTTTGGATGGAAAGACTAACATTGACAATGTATTACTTGTTGATGGACTTAAGCATAATTTGTTGAGTGTTGGACAACTAGGGGAAAAGGGTTATCAATTGAACTTCATCAATGGGAAATGTTATATAAAAAGTAAAATAGGAGACCTGATTACATCTAGTACTAAATCCAGAGGTAATGTATTTGAATTGAACACATATGAAGATTCTTGTTTTATTGCGAAGGTTGATGATAGTTGGTTATGGCTTAGAAGATTTTGTCACGTTAACTTTGATAAAATTATGAAGGCAAGTACAACTAATGCAGTAAGAGATATACCTAAGATTGTAATGCCATCTAACACTATGTGTAGAGAATGTGTTATGGGTAAGTAGACTAGAAGCAATTTCAAAAACAAAGCTTATTCAGCTAAAGAAAAGTTGGATCTGGTACATACAAATTTGTGTGGTCCTACACGAACAAGATCATACTATGGTGAAAGGTACTTTATACTATTTGTTGATGACTTTTCTAGAATTATGTGGGTGATATATTTAAGAGATAAATTTGAAGCATTTGACAAATTCAAGTTATTCAAAGCAAAAGTTGAGAATGAATTTGGTTTAAAGTTGAAGTGTTTGAGATCAGAAAGAGGAGGAGAGTTTACATTAGAACTGTTTAATACATACTATGAAGAAAATAGAATACACAGATAGACTTCAGCCCCTAGAACTCCACAAAAGAATGGGATAGCAGAGAAAAGAAACATAACTATATTAGATGCTGCACGAACTATGTTGCTGGAAGGAAATGTGTCACATGTTCACTGGAGAGAAACAGTTGGGACTGCTATGTACACACTAAATAGAATTTAGATTAGAGAAGGTACAAATAAAAATCCTTATGAATTATAGTTTAATCATACACCTACTATGAAATATTTAAAAATATTTGGAAGTAAATGCTATATCAAGAGAGATGATGAGATAGGAAAGTTTGATACTAGAAGTAATGAAGGAATCTTTCTTGTTTATTCCACTAAGAGTAAAGCTTATAAATGTTTCAATCTAAGATTGAGGAAATTGATTGAAATCACCAATGTGAGGATAGATGAAAAGTTTCAGATTCAGGAAAGGATATATGATTGTGGTAGATTACAGAAACAAAAGAGGTTGCTGTTGAACCTGTTGGTGCTATTTCCTATTTAAATTGTGCCTTGTAATTTTCCTAGGGTCCCTTGTCATTGGTAGTGTCCAAGGCTTTGAAATCAAGATTAAAATTATTCTTATGCCTCTGCAAAGTTTGCTCAAACCCTTAACCTAGTTGAAAATGGTGGAAAATGACTAAAAAACCCTAACTGTCTTGGCCGATTCTATTTTCATGTTACTTTTTTGGTCACTTAAGTTACCTCAAGTCATGTGTTCATGTTAAATGGGTTGCTTTTACAAAAAGATTGTGTTATCCTAACCACTTTAATAATTCCTAAGTCACGCCATGAAAAATTCTCTTTTATGTCATTATCTTATGTGGTGAGCAAGTCAGTTTTGATCGAACGACCCGCTTAATGGCTTAATCAAAAAGTGCTCGACATCTAGTGAGTAAGCAATTAAGAAGTGGTGATGTGTGTCCTTGGTGGGGCCGAATAGTCATAAAGTTTCTCAGTTAAACAGTGGGAAAGTATGAAGGAATCTGACGGCTCGCTTAATGGCTTAAACAAAAAGTGTGTGACATCTAGTCAGTAAGCGATTAAGTGGTAGCGACACCTGTCCAGGAAAGAATGTGGGTCCAGTCACAAACAACATAAAGGATGCTAAAGCCTAGAAAGATCTAATGGTCAGCTTAATGGCTTATACCCAGGATGCATGACATCTATCAGGCAAGCCATTAAGCGATAATGACATCTGGCAGATGGTGGACCCGAACATTTAGAGGTGGCAAGAATTTAAACCATAGTTAAGTTGTTTTATATCTAATGGTCTTCTTAATCACTTAAAAGGAAAGTGCTCAACATCTAGTGAGTAAGTGATTAAGTGGTGGCGACACGTGTCCTTGGTGGATAGTTGTTTTTGAGAAAACAAGATAGCCGTCAGATGCAGAGAAGGATGTCCAGAATCTACAGCTCAAATTCAAAGTTGATAAAATGTGTTGCAGAGAGTCGTTAAGCCATGAAATTGAAGCCTGTAAATTAATTATAGAATGTGTGGCCACTTCAGTCGAATTCAATTTGAAAGATTGAATTGATTGAGGCTGTAGAATTGATTAAGTCGACTTGCAATCACAATGATTCATCAAAATCATTCGAGAAAAGATGGGATTGCAGAGAAAATTGGCTTCACGCGACTTCTGTGCAGAACAGGTAAGCTTTTCTGATTTACCAGCATTCAGATTGTAGTGGGATTTGCAGTTCAGAAAGGTTTTTAGAACTTTGTCTCAGAATCTAAGTCTAATATCAAAAGAAAAACCTTACAATGGTCCCTAGAGTTGAGATTTCTGGAGAGGTTGATTACATAAAAAGAAACATTAGGGAAGATTTTTTATAGCAATTGCCATTGTCCACAGGAGATTCCACTCAAATTAAAAGGGTAGTTCCACCACATCCCCACTTCAAAACCGAAGAAGGGTTATATGATTCTGGTAGATGGGCGAAAGATTTCAAGACCAGTTTTGATGGCCTTACCCTGCTCAGGATAGCCTATAGCCAGAGGAATGCCCCTACCCCACACTATAACATTTGGGAGTTAGATGTGGGAAAATTGATAGCACCTGGTGTGTTCATGGACACTGATTTGTTCACTTTAATTGCAAACACTTATGATAAGGTTGCTAGAGTTGTTAGGGATACCCAGGGAAATGTGCTATTGACTGTATCGGCTGATGAAATCAGAAGGATCTTCAAGCTGACTGACACCTCTGAGCATATGGATGATATTGATTTTGAGTACTTTAAAGAAGCATACCATAATCAGAGGGAGTATTACAGGGATGAAGCATTAAAGGGGTATTTTAATAAAATAGGCGACTTGGTTGTAGTAGGGCCTAGGACCCCAGAACCTTTCAATTTGGATCTTTTTAATGGAAAGGAAAGAAAGATGTAAAGTGATCTGTGCCAAGTTTTTGGGGTAGATGAAGATGTAACAATGCCTGTCCATATAATGCTAATGGTTGTTCAAATTCTGGATCCCTACCTGTCAGTAGTATTTGATTTTACATCTTATATTGCTCAGGAGATGCATGAGGGTCTGGCAGGAATTCAAGACAGCAACATACATAAACCAATGGGATGGTATTCCCTCATGATGCATATATTCTTGTTCAATAATGCAGACTTCTTTGAGGAAGAAATGGAACTGACTAAGTTCCAAGGTGATAAAGAATTGCCTATTCAGATGTGGAGTGCAGATTTGTCATGGGATAGGAAGAGTGCTAGTTATGTTTATTTTGATAAGGTTTTTGCAACTAGACTCAAGTCACCGCTAAGAAACAAAAATGCTAGGGTCCACACTGAAATGATAAGTCTTTTAAGGCCTATGGAATATTCCCTAGAGCTAAAAGTTTTTCACAATTGGGGAGATCTAATTTTGTACCCCTTTTCTACAGTAATTAGGGTTTATGGATTCAGAGGAACCCCTTATGTGCTACCCTACAAAGTCCCACTCAAGATTGGAGTAGCAAAAATCATAAGACAATTGGGTGGGCTATAGGAAGAAGCCCTGACCAGAAAGATGAAGGGAAACATCTTTCCTACCCTCACCAGAGCCCATCATTTCATCATAACCAAAGGTGGGTGGACAGAGTTTGACAAATATTTTGAGCCTTATCATTTATCCATGTTTGTGTCCAGATGAGAAGATAATGAAGACTTTATCATGGGTATGTTCAGGAAGAGGACTAAATGCTTGATATAAGAACATCAGTTCAACTACCTTAAGGATATCATTAGAAATATTTTTGACCTTGGTATTCAGGAAGTCAGGAAGGAGAAATGGATGGCATACAACAAGTCTTTGGACTTTGTACGAAATTTTGATAAGACTTATGATCCTTTAAAGGAATTTTTCCCATGGTCTTACAAATTTGACTCCCTAATAAATATTTTTGAGGGGATCATACAAACACTAAATGAGAAGAAGTAGAGAACAACTGAAAATGAACTAGAAAAGGCTCTTGTTGTCTTGAATAAATTTCCATAGGGGAGAATAGTCCCACTGAGGAATTATGTAGTGTATAAAAGGAGATGATACACTACTATTGCACCTAAAGTTGACAAACCTCTTCAGCATAAAGGAAAGAGGCCAGAAAATATCGATGTTCAAGAGGTGCCCTCTCCCAAAAGATAAAGGGTGGAAACAAAAGAACAAGAGAGTGAATTGTACTCTCCTTCCCAATCCCCTTTGCAATATGATGAGCAATCCATCGCTAAGCAATTGGTGCAATTGAGCAATGCTGGTGAAGTGGTTGTTACAACTTAGGAGTTACAAGAAGGGATGCTAGAGGCACCTAAACATATAGCAACTAACCTCATAGTAGAAAAATTTTGCTGGCAGGGAGTTAGATCCTATAACCAAGCAGGCCAGTGATGAATTCTTTTCTGATGACAATTTCATTAAAACTAGGGCATTCATTCAATTTCTATGGAGGTGCCACAATGATGAATTCAATCATAAGTGCCAAAAGCTACAAGAAGACCAACCCAACTTTGCTAAAGAAGATATAGAGAAGGAGGTTAAGAAGGAGATGGTATCAAATTTTGATAAGATCACCTCTGAAGAGGGTAGAGAAATGATTAAGAAGCAGGGAGTTCTCATACTACCTCAATGGGATCTAGCAGATACAGTAGTCTTCGACACTGTCGAAAAGCAAACAAAAGCTACAAGCACTACTGGGACATCAATTGGTGCCCTGTTTAGTGAAGACCATGCAGCTCTAGTAATTTGGTCATTGAAGAAGAAATACAAGAGGAGAATAAAGGAGGGTGATGATATTGAAGATACAGGAAGCCTAATTGTGAAGATGGTTACTGACGCTTTAGGAACTGAAGCAGAAAACCTTGTTGTTCAAAGAGCTTGTTTAAGCCTAAGGGTAGTTGAGAGAGAAAATAAGGCTTATGCTAGTTTAAATGAGTCAACGTATGAATTTATACTTAAAGCCTACAATGAGGAAAAGGTCAAATCCTTGTTGAAGGATAATAGAATAGCAGTACTAGAGGGTAAAGAAAAGATCCAACTTATGCCCCAAGGGGTAATTGGCTAGGAACCTCACCAACCCTCCTCCTCTATTCCATTTGTGACAAACCCCCCATCCCCTACACCTTTGAGTCCCACCACCTAAGAAGCCATTGATGCCAAAAGAGAAGAATTAGAAGCTGAGAAAAGCAGGTTGATCAGTGAGAGATCAAGGCTAGAAGAAGAGGGTAAAAGGGATCTTGAACATTCCCCTACATCCAAAGAGGCTGAGGAATTGGTGAAACAAAAATGTTTTGATAAGATATTTTCCAACCTCAAAAGGTGTGCCAGCATGGTCAACCTTTCTAACCACTATCTACTCTTGAAGAAGATTGCAGGCATCATAAGCAAACATGATAATGAAAAAGAACAGTGGGATTTGATAATTAATAACTGGAAAGAGAAGGCAGCCCATGTCAAATCCTTTTACTCTCTTTCAAAGGAGCAAAAAAATATTGATATCATCCTGACAAGCACCCATAAATGTCTCAAATTGATGGTTAATTTGGACATCAAGAAGAACATGGTCATAAAGAGGGTCACAATTTTGAGAGAAGAGTTCTCCAGGGACAGATATGACATGTTTCCCAACATGTTCAAAGAGGATGGGAATGTAAAAAATGAAGCCTTATGGCTATGGAAATTGAATGAAACACTAACTAGAAGAGCAAAAAGTATTGTTACATTGGTGAATACTGGCTGGTTTGTGTTAACTATTGATATTTTAAACAAAGATAAAGCATTTTTTGAATCCTTGGAGGAAAAAACTAAGAAAGATAATGATGAATGGGAAGAATTCAATAGCCAGAATGATGAGGCCCTTGGTTTCAGTTTTCCAAGTGATGAGGTGTTCACCACATGGGTTAGCAAGTATGGTGTAGTCACCCCGGTAGCATGAGACAATAAACATAAAGGAGACAGCTAACACCAAAGAGGTTGAGAAGTTTAAGAAAATTAGATATTGGGGGCTCTGCATCACCAAGAGGACAAATTCTAGATGACAAGGACCCAGCCACCTCAGAGCAACTTCAAGCATTCAGGCGATCATAGGACAAAAGATTACATGGCTTATAGCAAAGATTTGTTATCCCATCTGCCTAAAATTTTGTCTCATATGAGAACTGTATTTTGTCCTCTAGCCCAGTCATCCGTAGCTTGTTGCATCCTTATTTTCCAAAAGGATTCCAAGATGACTATGGCTATCTATAAGTATCAAGTTGTAATATTGTAAATAGGATGGTAAAAAATAAGACTACAAGGCAGATTTATGACTTGTGTCCAAATGTCGGTTTTGAGTCTTCTGAATATACTGATATCAAATTTACATTAATAAAAAACAATGGAATCTCCATTTTGATATCAATGATGTCTTTTTGAATTTTCTATTAATTCTTGTATGTTCAATTTGTAAGGCATTTTCAGTATACTGGTTATAAATTAGCCATGTTCTTGTGTGTGAGTTGCTTTCAAGGAGAGTTTTAAATCTCGCAGATAATTGTAGAGAGTTAGGGTTTATGCAAGAATTTGATATAGGGGTGTAAGGATGAGAGGATAGTTTGTAAGGAATTGTGTCTGAGGTTTATTTTTATTTCCATTGATTACCTTTAATATATGTATGCTCTATTTTGACTCTATCACCCATGGTTAGGCACTGGTCAAAATGCTGACAAGTGGTTGTTATCATCAATTCAAATGATCAATCTTTATATTTCTGTTATCTCAAGTACATGTCTAGCTAATTGTATTCAGTACAATTCATTTTAATTATTCCTTGAAGAGTGAATCAATAGGTTAGCCTTCCTAAGCCTAATGGCATAAAAATAAGGAGGATCACAAATCCTTAATCCATTGTTAAAAAATTGTTGAAAGATAATATTCTGCCAAAGGTACACCCGCCTGGGTATGTGGAACCCAAAGTGTAGAAGGATTTTTCATCCTTGTTAATTAGCATTTTCCCTGTGAGAATCTAACTTGGGTACAAGAGAGTTTGGAATTTATTGCTATTATAATTTATTCTACAAGAAAAAGAGCTAACAAATTGGTGACCCTACTGGGGATTAAGATGAAGTAGGCTTGTTGTGCTATTCAATAAATCCCTAGTGTTATTTTAAAAGTTAAATCAAATTTCAGTTGATTTTTCCCATCCGAGTCACACTAACAAATTGGAAACTCTATTGGGGACTTGCAATTTTATAGGAGTCGTGATCATGAAAGAATTTGTCCTTACAATATTGAGAATTAGTTTGTTTTTCCTCATAATCATTAAAGCGAGTTTATTTTTCTTATCTGTCATGGCACATTGTTTGAAGGTCCTGATTCTGAAAATGATACAGATCTTGTCTTAGTTGGAATAGTTGGAAACTCTAAAAATATCTAATCTGGCCCTTTGTTTGTTTTCAAGAGGAAGTCCACTGAATGGAAAAGATTTGTAGTTATGGGTAATGAAAGATCATTTTCTTGAAGTTATCAAGTGAGGAATTATCAAGTCTACTCTATCTACAAAGTTCCATATTTGCTTATTGCTATAAGAGGAAATATGAGATAGGACAAGGTGTTTGATCTCTATATATATTAATCGTCTGCAAAGAGGTGGCGACTCTAAATTCTATGTATTCCAGTATTATTTGTTTGTTCTATGAAATGAGATGACAAAGAAATACCAGATTGTATTCCAAAATGAATCCTGAAAAGGGTCTTGGAGAAGAGCTCCATACACCGCAAAGGAAACAATGGTCCAAAAGAGGGGCATCTAAACATGGTTCCCAACATGCCTCTAAAGGAAGAATGGACATTCCCATTCTAGAAAGGAAGTCATCTTCATCTGAAGATGTAGAACCTATGGGACCAATTGATGCTTATAGAGCTAATACCAATTTTGATCCCTTTAGGGCTGGAGAAAATACTGACATAGGATTGTTTCCTATGGAAGAAAATCTTGCTCCATCAGAAGAGACTTCTGCTACTGAAACAACATCATATGATTATGATAAGTTGCAAGATGAGATTGTGGCTTTAAAAAAAAAAGAAGAAAGAACAATAAAAGGAAATGGCTGAAGTAGAGGAAAAATGTGGGCAAAGGATATATGACTTATTATTGGAAAGAGAAGAACTCTTAGCTAAGACTAGAAGGAATGACCTTAAGACTAAAAGCCTGAGTCAAGAAGTTAAAGGTTTGGATCTAGAATTGTTTGGTACCCTCAATGATTTGAGAAACAAAGCCCCAAATAAAATCTCAAACCCTGACAAGGATGAGTTTGAGAAGGAAGGACCTGTCATTAGGCAGTTGTTCCCATATGAGAATGAATGAAATGTGAAACTCAAAGTAAATACTAAAGATTCCCCTGACAAAGGTAAGCAAAAGGTTGTGGGTATCAGCATAAATGAGCCTAGGCAGAAAGTTTCTAACCTTGAAGGAATACCTCAAATTTATTTGGACATTGAACAAGCCAGGAAGGCTAAAGATGACTTGGAAAAAAAACTAGAAAAGTTGGAATTGGAGGCTGATGCAGCTGATATGAAGATGAAGATAGCCTTACTTCATGCTGCCAATAATACTACTACAAGTAGTTCTATGCATGTTAATCAAGGAGTACAACAATTAAATCCATCTATTGATCTAAATGTGAACAATCAAGGTGGTGCTCCTAAGGTCCAAAAGTGTGGAAAAACTCCAAATGTTCAAAACTCTAGTCCTAATGCAGCTGCTCAACTTATGGGTCCTCACCCAAGTTTTCAAGCTATCAAGCCAAAGCAGAGTGTTCCTCCACCTGTTCAACATCAAGGAGGAATTGCTGGACCAAATGGTAATAACAAGCTGGGGAATTTTCAAAGGAGGCCTGTCCACATGAATAGATACAGAGCTCTCTTCTTTGAAGGCATTCCTAGTCACCCTAATGTGATCCCCAATGAGGTAAGAGATAGGATCCCTAAGTTCATAGGAAATAATATTGTTACTTGTGAAGAGCATTTAAAATCTTTTGGTGATAAGATAACTGACTTTTAAATTGAAGATGAGGATGTCATTATGAAACTTTTTGTTCAATCTTTAATTGAAGATGCTAGGGATTGGTTCAGAAACTTACCTAATGATAGTATTGCCTCTTGGGATGAATTTATAAAGTCTTTTAGGGAGTAGTATAGAGAGCATGCTAATTCTAGATACATGTTAAATGAATTTAATAACATCAAGAAGTTCCCAAATGAAAATATGGCTGATTTTAACAGTAGATTTCAAAAGGCCATGAAAAAATTGTTCCAAGTTTTGAGATTAGATGAGGAAGTGTGCCTTACTACTTACATTAATGTTACTGATGGAAAAATGTCTTATCTTCTTAGAGATAAAAACCCAACTACTTTAAGGGATGCTTACAAGATAGCAATTGACATTGAGAGTAATAGGAGAGCATCAGGGAAATTGGGGGAGAGAGAAGACAATAAAATTTGGAAAGAAAAGGGATCAGCCAATAAAAGTGTCAAAGAAGATGATACATTGGATAAATTGGTGAGTGTAGTAAAATACCTTGCTTCCAAGATGGATAAGAATGATAGAGGAGGGTTCCGAGATAATAAGTATACTAACCAAAGATTTGACAGACAACCTAACCTAAGAGATTATCCATACAAGACCAATTGGAATAATGGCAAACCTGTCCCTGAGGGGCAAGATAACCCAAAAGCAAAAGAAACCCCAAATCCCCTGAAAAGGAACAATGCCAACTATGTTGAGAACACTCCCTGGTGTGATGCTTGCAATATGCCACACTCTTCCTATTAATGTGTAGTAGCTCAGGCTTTGTTTAACCAAATAGAAGAAAGAGAGCAGGAAGGCCCTGCTATCAATATGTTCACAGTAAAGAAATCATATCCATGGCTCCCTGATATTGCTTCATCCTCTGATAATTCATGTTCAGAGGATAATTATTGTTTTAAAACTAGTTACGAAGTTCAACATATCAAAGTGATCAGGATAAGTATGTTTCATAGGAAACTATAAACACAGTGGGTGATGATAGTTCACAATCTCATTTTAGGACTCCTACTAATGAAGATAAAAGGTATTTAACTATTGCAGAAATTAATCAAGAAAGAAGTGCCTGCAACTTAAGAAATAGAATAGTACAACCAGCTCAAGGCAAGTCTACCCTTGTTTATATTAGAAAAGACTCACCTCAAGTAAATGAGGATTTTCATCCTAAGGAAGATGACAATGATAAATGTTTCAGGAAAGAAGGATCTTCTCATGATCATATTGGGGGGGGGGGGGGCAATATCAAAGGAA
>MU226420.1:422412-432743 GCA_018584345.1 Thuja plicata | reverse complement strand
TAAAAGGTATACAATCATTTCTAGGGTAGATTAAATTTGTTAGGAGATTTATTGCCAACTTTGCAGAACTGGTTAAACCTATTGTCAAATTGCTAAAGAAAAATGTGAAGTTTGAATGGGGCCAAGAAGCTCAGTTAGCCATTGAAAGAATAAAACAAGCTATTCAAGAAGTACCAGTCCTTGTATCCCCTTATTACACTAAGCCATTTTATTTTTTTACTTTTGCCTCATTCCATACTATTGCAGTAGTCTTATTACAGAAGGATAGTGAAGGATTTGAGCACCCCATTGCATTTTTTAGTAAATCATTGCAATCAGCTGAATTAAATTATCAGATGATGGAAAAATAAGCTTATGCTCTGGTGAAGGCAGTCAAGGATTTTAGGCCTTATTTGGTGTGTGCAAAAGTAAAAGCCTATGTCCCTCATGCTGCTGTCAAAGACATCTTTGTTCAAAATGAAGTGACAGGAAAAAAATGTAAATGCATAAACAAAGTCCAAGAGTTTGACATAGAAATCCATATCACTAAGTTGGTGAGGGGATTAGGGTTGGCTAAGCTGATGACAAAATAAAATTTGGATTCGGTCCAAGTAAATAGTGTTGGTGTAAAAGAGAACTTCTTGACAAGTATTGAGATGCAACTCTGGTATACCAATATTGTTTACTTTCTAAAAAATGCTAAATATCCAGATAACTTGAATGATAACCAAAGGAGGAGTTTGAAACTGCAATCACAAAAGTGTGTTTTGTTGTAGGGTGATTTGTTCTAGAAAAATAGAGATGGGATCTTGTTATTATGCCTTGACAAAGGTCAATCAAAAAAGGTATTGAAAGAAATGCATGATGGAATGTGTGGAGGGCATTATTCTTCTAGAACAACAGCCCACAAAATTTTGAGGGCTAGATATTATTGGCCTTGCATTTTTCAAGATGCTCACACTTTTGTCAGGAAATGTGAGCCATGCCAGAGATTTTCAAGCAAGATGAAGTATTCAAGGGAATTTTTATTAAACCTTGTAGTAGTAGAGGCTCCCTTTAATATGTGGGGAATGGAATTTATAGGAGAATTTGTTGAAAAATCAAGTGGAGGCCATGGCTGGATTTTTCTAGCAACTGATTATTTCACAAAGTGGGTGGAAAAAATCGCAACCAAAAAGGAAACAAGTACTGTGGTTATTGACTTTCTGATGGATAATGTAATTACAAGATTTGGTGTCCCCCTTAAATTGATAATGGATAATGTCATGTGCTTTAGGTCTGAAGAATTCACTGAATTTTGCTCTGATATGGGAATTGTTATGTCCTATTCATCCCCATACCACCCTCAAGATAATGATCAAGAAGAATCTAGTAATAAAAGTATTTTGCAAATCTTAAAAAAGACCTTGGAGGGAAATAGGATAGCTTGGCATGTTAAATTGAAACTTACCCTTTGGGTTGATAGGATTACTGTCAAGAAGCCCACTGGAAAGTCTCATTTTGAATTGGTTTATGGTGTTCAGTCAAGAATTCCTGTCAACAATTTGCTCCCAATTTACAAATTTATCCAAGATGAAGAAATAGAAATTTCTAAACCTATGGAAGAAAGGCTGGTTTAGTTGGTAGAATTGGATGAAATAAGGAGAGAAAGCCAGAGAGAAAATATCAAACTACAAAAAAAAATGAAATACCTTTTTTACAGAAGGGCAGATGAGAGAAAGTTTCTGCCTGATGATTTTGTATTGCAATGGAATACCAGTTTTAGGTTAGTCTGGTTTGTGGTCTGCTTTCCCAGAGATTTGTGGTTCTTTTTATAACTTGGTGTTTAAACATCCTTAGAGAGAGCCACTGTTGGTGCTATTTCCAGTTTAAATTGTGCCTTGTAATTTTCCTAGGGTCCCTTGTCATTGGTAGTGTCCAAGGCTTTGAAATCAAGATTAAAATTATTCTTATGCCTATGCAAAGTTTTCTCAAACCCTTAACCTAGTTGAAAATGGTGGAAAATGACTAAAAAACCCTAAGTGTCTTGGCCGATTCTATTTTCATGTTACTTTTTTGGTCACTTAAGTTACCTCAAGTCATGTGTTCATGTTAAATGGGTTTCTTTTTACAAAAATATTGTGTTATCCTAACTGCTTTAATAATTCCTAAGTCACGCCATGAAAAATCCCCTTTTATGTCATTATCTTATATGGTGAGCAAGTCGGTTTTGATTTAATGGCCTGCTTAATGGCTTAATCAGAAAGTGCTTGACATCTAGTGAGTAAGCGATTAAGCGGTGGTGATGCGTGTCCTTGGCAGGGCCGAACAGTCGTAAAGGTTCTCAGTTAAATAGTGGGCAAGTATGAAGGAATCCGATGGCTCGCTTAATGGCTTAAACATAAAAGTGCGTGACATCTAGTGAGTAAGTGATTAAGCGGTAGCGACACCTGTCCAAGAAAGAATATGGGTCCAGTCGCAGAAAACATAAAGGATGCTAAAGCCTGGAAAGATCTAACAGTTGGATTTTTGGCTTATACCCAAGATGCATGACATCTATCAGGCAAGCCATTAAGCGGTGATGACATCTGGCAGATGGTGGACCCGGACATTCAGAGGTGGCAAGAATTTAAACCACAGTTAAGTTGTTTTATATCTAACGGTCCACTTAATCATTTAAAAGGAAAGTGCTCAACATCTAGTGAGTAAGTGATTAAGATGTGGCGACATGTGTCGTTGGTGGATAGTTTTTTTTAGGAAAATAAGATAGCCATTAGATGTAGAGAATGATGTCCAAAATCTACGGATCAAATTCAAAGTTGATAAAATGTGTTGCAGAGAGTTGTTAAGCCGTGAAATTGAAGCCTATGAATTAATTACAGAATGTGTGGCCACTCCAGTCGAATTCAATTTGAAAGATTGATTTTATTGAGCCTATAGAATTGATTAAGTTGACTTGCAGTCACAATGATACATCAAAATCATTCGAGCAAAGACAGGATTGCAGAGAAAATTGGCTTCACGCGACTTCTGTGCAGAACGAGTAAGATTTTCTGATACACCAGCATTCAAATTGTAGTGGGATTTGCAGTTCAGAAATTTTTTTAGAACTTTATCTCAGAATATAAGTCTAATATCGAAAGAAAAACCTTAGAATGGCCCCTAGAGTTGAGATTTCTGGAGAGGTTGATTACCAAAAAAGAAACGTTAGGGAAGATTTGTTACAAAAATTTCCACTATCCACAGGAGATGCCACTCAAATTAAAAGGGTAGTTCCACCACATCCTCGCTTCAAAATCAGAGAAGGGTTATATGATTCCGGTAGATGGACGAAAGATGTCAAGACTAGTTTTGATGGCCTTACTCTATTGAGGATAGCCTATAGCCAGTGGAATGCCCCTACGCCAGACTGTAACATTTGGGAGTTAGATGTGGGAAAATTGATAGCACTTGGTGTGTTCATGGAAACTGATTTATTCACTTTAATTGCAAACACTTATGATAAGGTGGCTAGGGTTGTTAGGGATACCCAGGGAAATGTGCTATTGACTATATCAGCTGATGAAATTAGAAGGATCTTCAAGCTATCTGACACCTTTGAGCATATGGATGATATTGATTTTGAGTACTTTAAAGAAGTATACAATAATCAGAGGGAGTATTACTGGGATGAAGCATTGAAGGGGTATTTTAATAAAATAGGGGACTTGGTTGTAGTAGGGCGTAGGACCCCATAACCTTTCAAGTTGGATCTTTTTAATGGCAAGGCTAGAAAGATGTAAAGTGCTCTGTGCCAAGTTTTGGGGGTAGATGAAGATGTAACAATGCCTGTCCATTTAATGCTAATGGTTGTTCAAATTCTGCATCCCCACCTATGAGTAGTATTTGATTTTGCATCTTATATTGCTCAGGAGATGCATGAGGGTCTGGCAGGAATTCAAGAAAGCAACATACATAAACCAATGGGATGGTATTCCCTCATGATGCATATGTTCTTGTTTGACAATGCAGACTTCTTTGAGGAAGAAATGGAACTGACTAAGTTCCAAGGTGATAAAGAATTGCCTGTTCAGATGTGGAGTGCATATTTGTCAGGGGATAGGAAGAGTGCTAGTTATGTTTATTTTGATAAGGTTTTGCAACTAGACTGAGTTCACTGCTGAACAACCAAAATGCTAGGGTCCACACTGAAATGATGAGGCTTTTAAGGCCTATGCAATATGCCCTAGAGCTAAAAATTTCTTACAATTGGGGAGATCTAATTTTATACCCTTTTTCTACAGTAATTAGGGTTTATAGATTCAGAGGAACCCCTTATGTGCTACCCTACAGAGTCCCACTCAAGATTGGAGTTGCAGAAATCATAAGGCAAGTGGGTGGGCTACAGGAAGAAGCCCTAATCGGAAAGATGAAGGGAAACATCTTTCCTACCCTCACCAGAGCCCATCATTTCGTCATAACCAAAGGTGGGTGGACACAATTTGACAAATATTTTGAGCCTTATCATTTAGCCACGTCTATGTCCAGATGTGCAGATAATGAAGACTTTATCATGGGTATGTTCAGGAAGAGGACTAAATTCTTGATATTAGAACATCAGTTCAACTACCTTGAGGATATCATCAGAAATATTTTTGACCTTGGTATTCAAGAAGTCAGGAAGAAGAAATGGATGGCATACAAGAAGTCTTTGGACTTTGTACAAAATTTTGATAAGACTTATGATCCTTTAAAGGAATTTTTCCCATGGTCTTACAAAATTGACTCCCTAATGAATCTTTTTGAGGGGATCATACAAACTCTAAATTAGAAGAAGCTGATAACAATTGAAAATGAACCAGAAAAGGCTCTTGTTGTCTTGAATAAATTTCCACAGGGGAGAATAGTCCCACCGGGGAATTATGTAGTGTATAAAAGGAGAGGATACACTACTATTGCACCTAAAGCTGACAAACCTCTTCATGATAAAGGAAAGAGGCCAACAAATATCGATGTTCAAGAGGTTCCCTCTCCTAAAAGATAGATGGTGGAAACAAAAGAACAAGAGAGTGAATTGTACTCTCCTTTCTAATCCCCTTTGCAATATGATGACCAAGCCATCGCTGAGAAATTGGTGCAATTGAGGAATGCTGGTGAAGTGGTTGTTACCACTCAGGAGTTACAAGAAGGGATTCCAGAGGCACCTAAACATACACCAAATGACCTCACAATAGAAAAATTTACTGGCAGGTAGTTAGATCCTATAACCAAGTAGGCTAGTGATGAATTCTTGTCTGATGACAATTTCATTAAAACCAGGGCATTCATTCAATTTCTAAGCAGGTGCCACATTGATGAATTCAATCATAAGTGCCAAAATCTACAAGAAGCCTAGCCCAACTCTGCTAAAGAAGATATAGAGAAGGAGGTTAAGAAGGAGATGGTATCAAATTTTGATAAGATCACCCCTGAAGAGGGTAGAGAAATGATTAAGAAGCAGAGAGTTCTCATACTACCTCAATGGGATCTAGCAGATGCAGTAGTCTTCGACACTGTCAGAAAGAAAAAAAAAACCTATGAGCACTACTAGGACATCAATTGGTGCCCAGTTTAGTGAAGACCATGCAGCTCTAGCAATTTGGTCATTGAAGAAAAATGACAAGAGGAGAATAAAGGAGGGTGATGATATTGAAGATACAGGAAACCTAATTGTGAAGAGGGTTGCTGACACTTCAGGAACTGAAGCAACAAACCTCATTGTTCAAATAGCTAGTTTAAGCCTAAGGGTAGCTGAGAGAGAAAAGGAGGCTTATGCCAGTTTAAATGAGAAGTATGAATTTGTACTTAAAGCCTACAATGAGGAAAAGGTCAAATCCTTGTTGAAGGATAACATAATAGAAGTACTGGAGGGTAAACAAAAGATCCAACTTATGGCACAAGGGGTAATTTCTTAGGAACCTTGCCAACCCTCATCCTCTATTCCATTTGTGACATATCCCCCATCCCCTGCACCTTTGAGTCCCACCACCCAAGAAGCCATTGATGCCAAAAGAGAAAAATTAGAGGCTGAGAAAAGAAAGTTGATTAGTGAGAGATCAAGGCTAGAAAAAGAGGGTAAAATGGATCTAGAAGATTCCCCTGCATACAAAGAGGCTGAGGAATTAGTGAAACAAAAACATTTTGATCAGATATTTTCCAACCTCAAAAGGTGTGCCAGTGAGGTCAACCTTTCTAACCTCTATCTACTAGGAAAGAAGATTGCAGGCATCATAAGCAAACATGATAATGAAAAAGAACAGTGGGATTTGATAATGAATGAATGGAAAGGGAAGGCAGCCCATGTCAAATCCTTTTACTCTCTTTCAAAGGAGCAAAAAAATATTGATATCATCTTGACAAGCACCCATAAATGTCTCAAATTGATGGTTAATTTGGACATCAAGAAGAACATGGTCATAAAGAGGGTCACAATTTTGAGAGAAGAGTTCTCCAGGGATAGATATGACATGTTTCCCAACATTTTCAAAGAGGATGGGAATGTAAAAAATGAAGCCTTATGGATAAGGAAATTGAATGAAACACTAACCAGCAAAGCAAAAAGTATTGTTACATTGGCGAATACTGGTTGGTTTGTGTTAACTATTGATATTTTAAACAAAGCCAAAGAATTTTTTTGAATCCTGGGAGGCAGAAATTGAGAAAGCTAATGATGAATTTGAAGAATTCAATAGCCAAAAGGATGAGGTCCTCAGTTTTAGTTGGCCAAGTGATCATGTGTTCACCACATGGGTTAGAAAGTATGGTATAGTCACCCTAGTAGCATGAGACTGTAAACATAAAGGAGACAACTAACACCAAAGAGGTTGAGCAGTTTAAGAAAATTAGATATTGGGGGCTCTACATCACCAAGAGGACAAATTCCAGATGACAAGGACCTAGCCACCTCAGAGAAACTTCAAGCATTCAGGCGATCATAGGACAGAAGATTACATGGCTTATAACAAAGATCTGTTATCCCATCCGCCTAAAATTTTGTCTCATCTAAAAATTGTATTTTTTCCTCTAGCCCAGTCATCTGTAGCTTGTTGCATCCTTATTTTCCAAAAGGATTCCAAGATAATTGTGGTTATCTATAAGTATCAAGTTATAATATTGTAAATAGGATGGTAAAAAATAAGACTACAAGGCAGATTTATGAATTGTGTCTAAATGTCGGTTTTGAGTCTTTTGAATGCACTGATATCAAATTTACATTAATAAAATACAATGGAATCTCCATTTTTATATCAATGATTTCTTTTGGCATTTGCTATTAATTCTTGTATGTTCAATTTTTAAGGCATTTTGAGTATACTGGTTATAAAGTAGCCATGTTCTTGTCTGTGAGTTGCTTTCAAGGAGAGTTTTAAATCTTGCAGATAATTGCAGAGAGTTAGGGTTTATGCAGGAATTTGATACAGGGGTGTGAGGATGAGAGGATAGTTTGTAAGGTGTTCTATCTGAGGTTTATTTGTATTTCCATTGATTATCTTTAATATATGTATGCTTTGTTTTGACTCTATCACCCATGATTAGGCACTGGTCAAAATGTTGACAAGTGGTTGTTATCATCAATTCAAATTTGATCAATCTTTATATTTCTGTTATCTCAAGTACATGTTTAGCTAATTATATTTAGTACAATTCATTTTAGTGATTCCTTGAAGAGTGAATCAATAGGTTAGCTTTCCTAAGCCTAATGGCATAAAAAGAAGGAGGATCACAAATCCTTAATCCACTGTTAAAAAACTGTTGAAAGATAATATTCTGCCAAAGGTGCACCCGCCTGGGTATGTAGAACCCAAAGTGTAGAAGGATTTTTTATCCTTGTTAATTAGCCTTTTCCCTGTGAGAATCTAACTTGAGTACAAGAGAGTCTGGCATTTATTGCTATGATAATTGATTCTACAAGAAAAGAGCTAAGAGAACCTGAAGAATCTTTGATGATTGATGATGAGACTGAAGATGAACATACAGAAGCTACTGAGACATTGAAGACACCAAGGTATGTTAAGAAGAACCATTTTTTATGCCCTCCCTTTCCATCCCTACATTTTGTAGGCAAAATTTTGGGTCCCCCTTCTCACTTTTTCTCTTTCCTTTGGTTTGTTTTGTTTCCTTTGTTTCCCTCCAGGATTTGCTTCCGCGAGGGTTGTTTTCTTTTGTTTCTTGTCTTCTTTTGTCTCCAGGACCCGGTCTTGGATTTTGTCTATTCTTTTGAGTCAGCTGGATCCTGAACTCTAGGATTCTTTGTCATCATGTCTTCTTTTATGAGAAGATGTGGCTACATGAAATCCTCCGGCCTGGAGTCTAGAGATTTTCTTGCTCTGGAGTTTGTGGAGAGAATGCAACACTTTTTACCCTAGGGGTATAAGTAGAATTTACTAGTCACTTTCACATTTACTGCAATCAAACACTCAGAGTAATTAGAGCAATTCAAAGGCGATTAAGGTGATCTAAACATCATTTTGCTTCATGTGCTTAGTGGTTGATTAACAGTGATTTGCAGTGCTTATTTGTGGTTACTCAAAGGTTAAGTTGTTGCAGAGTGCCTCCCATGCTCGTCTTTCCCATGTCTTCCATGTTTTCAAGTAGGTCCTTCAACTTTCCCCCTTCTGGTTTTGTGTCTTCTAGTTTTCCTCGCTTGTTTTGCTTGTTTTCTTGGTTCTATTTCATCTTTTCATTTCTGGTTTTGGTCTTGTATTCACCTCTCATTGGTGGGTTGGCTCTTCCATAGGGTTGTACACCCCCTATGCGGCTATGGTTTAGTGTGAATACATCTATATATTGTGTATACTTTGTACATTGTGTAAATCTTTGTATATGTCTATATATGTTCCTGTTTTGGGTCAGCCTGTGAGTCGTGCTTCGGCTCTCGTGTGCACTTTGACTATGTTTGTATTCTTGGTATATCCTACACTCTATCTGGTGGCAAGCTTGTTGCGCTCTATGCAACAAAAGCCCCAAATGTGGAGCTCATCCGAGAGAGATGTCTGTGTGGTTTGAACTTGCCACCTCACTAGTTTGAGCCATGGCAAAGTTCTCTCTCCTCCGTCAAGTTAGTCTTAATGGTGGGTTAAGTTTCCCACATGAGCATTCAAAACCGGCCCAAGTGGCATCCATTTTTGCATGTATTTGGATAGTTGTTAGCATTAATTCCATTAATCCCATTACTGCATGGCCATGTGACACTCCCATGTCAGCCTAGGATGGCTAACCTCTGACCATGTCATGCAACGGTTAGTTTTCCAGACTCTGGGTCCTAGGTATTCATTTGGTCCTTATTTCATTTTCATCGTATGTGCTAGAATCCCTGGAGGCCCAGGTAGAGGTTAAATTTCCTAAGTCATTCTTATTATATGTATATCTTTTTTCAGGGTTTGACATGAGCTAACAATTCTTTCAGGAAAAAATGCACAATGGTGGGGAAAGTCCCCGACATCTAGAATAATGTTATGATTTGTATACAAACTGAGGGTCATCTTGTTTGTAGGTTGCCATAATTAAACTCACCCATCATGTCAGAGGCATCTACATCATCCCCACCCAGGTGTCTAGAAATTCCTACTACCGCTGCCACCCGAGCAGTCGTCAGGACGAAGGCCAAGAAAGCCTTAGAAAATCTCCCATTAACAATGAAGTATCTGAAGGGGGACATTGTTCTGGGGTTGAAAGTGGATTCCAAGTTGTAGCTAATCATTGAGACAAGTGTCAGGATGTGAGCCAAAATGTAGGCCCTAGTGAAAATGATGCTCATTCAATGAACGACCAAAGATCCATTGGCCCTCAATGTGGCCAACTCTGAGATCCTCAAAGCTACTTGCTTCCCCTACTCCATGCATGCTCCAAAGCTCATTCTCACTCTGGCAGAACACTATAATATAGTTGTCCAGACTATCATGCTCGCAGCCCCAGTTCTGATAGGCTACCCAATGCCTATGGTGTCTCTGGACACCATGACTTTTTAGGTAGGGCTGGGGATTCCCCAATTTGATGATGCGGCTATTCTCACCAGGTCTCTGGCTTTAGAAGAATTTCAAAATCTAGAACACATGGCTCGAAAATATCTCAATAACAATTGGCTTAAAGTGCCAAGGAAGGATTTAAAAAAGATGAAGCTGGAGATCCCCTGGATGAAGTTTAAATAAATCATACAGATGGGGATTGTAATCATCTAAAAATGGTCATCTAGACTATTAGCCCCTTTCTAGAATTATTTGCTAAAATTCTCAATTGCTCATTCTTGATAAAATCCTAGCTTTATCATTTATTCGATTATTTTTGGGCTAACCATTTTATCCTAAGTCTTTATTTATTTAAAAGGAATTCCCTCCCCTTTTATTAAATAAAAAGAC
>MU226420.1:376975-404354 GCA_018584345.1 Thuja plicata | reverse complement strand
TTTAATTTAATTTATTTCCTTTTTCAACAAATAAAGTGCTTTAAGTGGGGATTTTTATTTATTTAATTAAAAAAGAGGTTTTCTTTCAATTAAATAAATTAGAAGAATTTTATTTAATTAAATGGGGGAAATTGAATTTAATTAAAATAAGAGGAATTTAATTAAAAGAGAGATTAAATATTTTAATTAAATAAGAGGAATTTTATTTAATTAAAAGAGAGATTAAATCTTTTAATTAGATAAAAATGATCAAACCTTAGAAAATATTGAAATAATTGAATAATTGAATTAATTACAATTTGATCAAGGAAGTTGATTTGAATTGAAAATATTCCAAAGCATTGATTCAGAAATTTGATAAATTGATAAAATAATAAATGGGGCCCAAAGTCTAGGCGACCATTTTAGGGTGCATACAGTGGTTATTCATTGTGATAACAATAGCACAGTAAACATGTCAAATAATCCTGTAATGCATTCAAAAACTAAGCATGTTTTTATTAAGTATCATTTCTTGAGGGAGAAGGTAGCAAATAAAAAAATTAGACTGGAGTACATTAGCACAAAGGAACATATAGCAGACATATTTACCAAACCTTTGCCAAAAGATGCTTTTTAATATCTCAGAGGCATGTTTCGGGTGGTGGCCCCTCCCAGTGGTAATTAATTGATGCAGATATGCATCAGTCCATTGATTTTCAGAGCTATATCACTCTCTGGACTTGATGTATGGATCTACTCCTTAGGGTGAGTGATCACAGGAGAACACTATGGAGTACATTTGGGTGATATTGTACCTAATTGTTGGACATGAAGATTTGAAAAAGCTACACCTTACAAAATACTATAGATGATTTATGGCACCCTTTGATATTGCTTCCAAAGGGGGGAGGAATCTATTTGAAAATCTCTACCATTTGGGGGAGACTTGTGTTGAGGATATTGAGAAGATGTATTGAGAGAGAGTACTTTTGGGTTGATGCATATGGATTTTACCATATGTTTCCATCAATGCCAAAGGGGGAAATTGTTGGATGATATCAGTTTTGGTTACTGATCATGCTATTGATATTCATGTTTTGTCACTAATGTCAACATATATTTCTATGGAGAAGACAAACTGAATACTTGATTGGAAGAAGTGTACGAACACTGTATGGATGATTAATAATGATCAAAGTTGGAATTTAGTAGAAGGATGTGTACTGATATTATTCCTAAGGTCTCTTGAATTAATGTTAAATATTGTGGATGTTACAGTTGATTTGGTGAAGACTGGTTTTCTGGACTGTAAATGTGATTCTGGACAGAGCATGTCTATGTGTTTCTGGTATATCTTTCTAGCAAAGATACTTTAGATGATGCAAGCTTACTGGTAGATAGCTGACATATGTTAGAGTAATGGGTTGAGTTTTATTATTGTTTTTTACTGGTGACGTCAGCTGTGGCGTGTATTCTGGAGAAGACCTATTTACTGGCTGACTTCAGACTTGTAGCATGTGTAATTAATTATGAGTGTGGATTATAGACTGGAAGTATATGTGATGAATTTTAATTGATGTTTACTTGTTATAGGTACCGTGTGTATGTTAGCAAGGGGTTAGATAATTATTTGTATGATGGAAAGCCTTAATTGGCCAACCTAGTTAATTATGTATTGAGAAAGCTTAACTGGCCGACCTAATGAATTATTGTAAGAGGGTATATATGAATGATCTTTTCTTTTAGGGAAGATGTGGCAAAGAATAAAGGATAGAGAATTGTGGAAGCTGTGAAGCTTGTTGACTGCTGGATATAGATCAAAGTTGATGATTGTTATACTTCATTTGAACTGACCAAGCAAAGACAATTTCTATTAGACAGTTCACTAGATTGTATATTTGATTTACACACTTGATTAAAATTGTAAATCCTTGAGGGTGGATTTAACCTTCTTTGGACAGTGTGCCTTGGCAGTGATCTTACTATTTTCTTTGACTCCTAACAGGGTCTATCTCCTAACAGGGACTATGTACTGTAATGTTGTAACAAGCTCCTAATAGGGCTAATATCTTTTAACAGGGATACTATACTCTTAGTACATTATTTGTGGGTGTTAATTCCCACCAGGGTTTTACCTTTAGCAAGGTTTCCTTGACAACAAATATTGTGTTATGGTGTTGGCATTTACTGTGTTATCATTTAATTTTGCTGATATGGTTTATAAAGTTTAAATTTTAATAATCTACACTACAACTAATTCACCCCCCTCTTAGTTGTCTTGTGGAATTTTATTCCTAAAAATCATGTTACCCCAAGTGATCTCATGTGGGATTACATTTGTGAGTACCTATTGTGCTTATCAGCAAAATAATGAACATAAAACTTCAAATTGCATGGAATTGAAACATAAAATCCTAGATATTATTGATGATGGTATAATTAAAATTAAAAATCCTAATGATCTATCTAATGAAGAACAAGATACTAATTCCAAGTAGGATCAAAATCATGAACCTATGTCTAGTAATGACCTACATGTCACTTCAACTTCCTCCAATGTTCCTCCATTTCCTAAAACTGCATAGCTAGTCAAAATTCCTCCATTAAATAAATATCCTAGGAGGATAATTTTCATGTTGATTATGTATACCCTTAAGGGATACCTCTAAAAGAGATCCAAGCTAACCTTCATCATTTTTCAAGTCTTTTTCATGCTTAAAAGATCCTAAAACCTAAGCTCTCATGTGCTTCAATACCTATCATACCTATTCCAAATGATCCCCCATCAATCCTCCAAGAATCCCCAATAAATATCCAAACTTATACCTTGTTCTTAGAAGTGGTTTTGTGCCAAGAGGATAATCCAAAGTGTGAAGAAACAATAGTCAGTAAGGATCAAGATCAAGATACTATCCATTCCTATCCAAAATTTTATGAAGATCCCATATCCCTAACATATTATGATAGACCCCTCATACCCTTTCACTTCTTTCAAGATGATACCCCTTCATCTCAAGAAAAAAGTATCCCTCCAAGTCCTATATATTATCCACCTCCCAAGAAAGATCATTATATTCCTTCCATCACTACCAAAGATATCCCTTCCACCATTTCCAATGAGCCTATTGAAAATCAAGAGTAAAGTATCATCTCTACATCATCTAAAGATCCTTTTCAAGATTAGAGTATCCCATAATCTCCTTGTCATGATCCTCCATGTCTACCTCAAAAATCCCTCACTCCTCCTAATCTCTTTCATGCTACTAAATCCACTCAAGCTTCAATTACTCCTATCAAAGTTTCTCTTATCAAAACTATTCATGAGCCTATTGGTATAAAGATAAATCTTAAAGATGAGAGTCTCGGCAATATAGCTCACTCTAAATATGTTGATATCCTTTTCACACTTTATCTCCATCCATTCAAACGTAATGCTATGTCTTTACCATCCTCCAAATCTATTCTTGGTCCCTATATTCCAAAGCTAAATCCTTCCTATGTTCCATCCATGTTTGGTCCTTATATCCCTCCATTCACAATGCCTATCATTCCTATCTCTCCATCCACTTACCCTACCATGTATCAAGATCAACGAAGGCACACATACTTGAAAAATTTCCAATCACATATCCATTGAACTCTTCATGTAATTCCTATCCTTCCATGAACCCCAAAACCTTTGGAAGAAACTTGGATGTCAAATGTGAAAATAAAAAATTCAAGAATCCACATATGTACAAAAATCAACATGTCCAATCTAATCGACATGTGAGTGAAAAGAAAAAATAAATATTTAAAAGGCCACAAAGGTCCACCAATAAAAAGGAATAATTAAAGAAAATGTGGGTTCCTAAATCCCTCATTGAAAAAATGCATTCTAAAGCATCACAAAAGAAATAAAAATCAAAGACTGTGGATTCTCAAGTCATTTGTACAAGACTTGCATACAAAACAAAAATCAAAGTTGACATTTAAGCTTCCAAAGGCTTCCACTACACCTCCATCCAAACCATTTTCCATCTTCCAACTCTATTTTGGGTTCCTATATCCCAAAATCGATTACCTTAGATACTTCATCACCTTTTCCATCCAGTTTGGGTCCTTATGTTGCAAGATCCACATTTTCTCCTCCATCAAAATCTCAAGCTTTTCAATGCATTTTTTTTCCATCAAAACCTCAAGCTTCCCAGTTCCTCCATCATTCCATCACCCTTCAAAGTGTGTTCCTATGTTGATCTTGATGACACTTTCAACTAACCCTACACAAACCTTTGAATATCCCATTCATTATCCAACACCTACTTTCCATCCTAATATTCCCTTTATCCAATCCGTAGCATAAAAAGTTAAGCACAATCTACCTTTATCCTCCATATCTATCCTTTATCATCACCCTATCAACATGTTTGAGAAAATTTTCAATATCCATGATTAATTATAGCATATCTCTCAAAGGGGTATTATTTAGAGATCAAGATGTCTAAATTCCTCCATTTCCTATCACACAATCACTATCTTCCAAAAATTTGGAAAATACCAAAAAAAAATTTAAAGGAAAAGAAGAAAAATCAAAGAGAAATAAATCCATCCTATGGTGAAAAACACTTCTTATGGAACCTTGGGAAAGTACCATGATGAAAACCTAGCAAACAGGCATAATGTGTATTCCACCTTCTTGTACTCTATACTTGGGGACAAGTTCCACCCATGCCATCTTAACCATCGTATCCTCCATTATCCATCATATAAGTGGCCATCCATTATAATACATTTAGCCTACCTACATACATATTTCCTTTTACAACATTGATCTTTAAAAGGTTGATAAGTTACAAGGACATACAACATCCTATCCATTTAGCCTATCCATCAGCTTATTTCCACTCACTTGTTTATGGACATCATTTTTTATCATGATCTTTCTTATCCTAAACCAATCCTAACTATTCCTACACCATGATTCCCAAACCATTTTATTGTGTCTTCCATAATCCCCCATCACTTTTGAGCTCCATCAGATCCATATATACCCTTTGATCTTGATCAAAATGAAGGAAATAAAAATGCAAAAACACATTCTCAAAAGCCTCTTGACATGTCCACTCCTTTGGAAAACACATGGCTTTCATTGTAATATGTCATTACCCTATATTCAATCTGAAACCACCCCTCATTAGCCTACATGACCATATCCTTTTTCCAAATCTTGGATAATCTTAAGGAGATCATCCTTAAGGGTCACATTACACACACTTCCTCCATCATTTTCATATTCACTCTAGTTAAATATACTCCCTCATTCCATTTTTAATGCACTACATATTTCTAGACATTGGGCGAGGACCAATTTGATCTTTATTGAGAACTAGTCATCTTTAAAATCCAAAAAATAAAAAAATCTTTAAAAAAAATAAAAAAATCATAAAATTTTAATAAACCCTCCAAGATGTATTTGTACATAAGGCTTTCATCATGGTTTTGAAAGTTTCCTTGGTCCATTATCGTATTCAAATTTAGTTGTGGGCATCATGCAGGGGCATCTGAGGTTCTTTAAAAATCTATGGCTGTCATATTTTTGGTTGCTTTGGAGCTCGGTTGGAGTACTCGTTTAAGGTTGCTCAACCTCAGTGGCTTCTTTCTGGATGGATGTTTTCTTGGGGTTGGTGACTTTTTGCCACTCAATCTCATCGATGAGTCTTAGTGTTTTCTCTGTTGCTCGATTGTTTCACTGAGTAGGGTTTGGTTGGTGGCTTCACTGACTGGTTTCCTATGGCTTAGTTTTTTTTCTCACTGAGTGGTCGATCTTTTAGTGTTCTTGTGCACCGACTAGGTTCTTTAGTTGGATCTATTGGCTGACTTATGCCTTTAATTTGGGTCACAAAATTTATGTGGGATCTCTCTTTGGAGATTGTGTGGACCTAAATCTAGTGGATTTAATGACCTTTGCAAGTCAACTGGTGAAGAACACATTAGGTGTTGTATTCTTGGTTTCGACTTGTGTTTGTGATTTATTTCTTTTGTAATGCTGACTTGTGGCAAAGTTGTATAAATAAAGAGGGTTGGGTAGAATGTTAGTAGAGTAGATCAGATGGGTGGAAAGATTTGATGTAAGATATGCAGATCTGAGATAAGTGGAAGGAAAATGGAAGATCTAGTATAATGTTGGCTTAGGAGGAAATAATATTTATTGGTGGCTTACAAGCCAAAATTTAGATTCTATCTTGGAGTTCCTACCAGGTTGCTATGTGGTGTGTCACATAACTGGACTAGTTCGGAAGATGGGGCTGATGCTTGTAGTGATTTTTTGTGTATTTGCAGAAGCTAATCTGCCTGATTCTTGTTGAAGATCTCAGTGATAAATTTTAGTGCAATTTCCTTTTATTTGGTCGTAACTGGGAAGGCCTTACATCCTGACATGTTGCATGTATTTAAATCTTAAAATGAACATAAATTTATATGAGTTTCTATATCCTATGTTGTTATGTTTCTGCTATATTGTTCTTGTTGTTAGATGAAAGTTTGGAAATTCCCTTATTGGATCCTCTGATCTTGACTACATCAAGTGGTATGAGAGCTGGTTCATTTCATCTGGGAGATTGGTTGCAGACCTATATTCTTGAACTTGTGCATCGTGGCCTAATTGTTTGTGAGGTGGTTAATGGTAGATCACACTTACAACAACTTTGAGGTTGTCATAAGGTGGTCAAAATTGGATTTTTTGTAGATGGTTTTTGAAGATCTGGAGAGATGCCTCCAAGATGATTGGACCCTAGAATGGTTGATTGGATTGTTAAGGATCTACTAGTTGAGATCCATGGTGAGATGAAGAAGCTGAAGATTTAGGTCTTGGAAGATATTAGGGATAATTTTTTTGAGCTTGGTAATCCTAGATATATTGGTGTTGTTGAAATTTGGGTAGAGTGTCTGATAGCTTTGATGATGGAGAATTTTCAAATGTTAGAGGAGAAGATCATGTGCAAACTTGGCAGAAGGCTTGAGGAGTTAACTGATGAGTTGGAAGAAACGAGTGTGTGTAATGTTTGTTGGGATTTTCCAATAAGACCAGGGCTTGTCTGGCCAATGCAAATACTTGTTTGGAGGAGGAAGGAGCAATTTGATGTTGTTGTTGAGGTGGTTGGGTTTCATACTCAGATGGATGGATCTGATATGGAAATTATAGAGCATCTTGTTGTTGATGATGGGATTGCTGATGAGGAGGAAGAGTTACCTTTGTCTAAGGGCATTGATTTTGATTGTTTTGATAATTGGTATAAGGTTGTGGATGAGAATTTTGAAGATGGTGGACATCTTGATATGCTTCATGTTGATAAGCTTGAGTGATTTTATGAGGTTGTTGTTGCTGATGATGATGTTGGAGAGTTGCTGACTGACTTAGTTTGGTTGGGTGTGCTTATATGGAAGAAGAAATTGAGTTTCCTTGGTAGAAATAGATGTTTGGGAATGAAATTCTTGGTGTTGAAGAAGGATGTCTGGTTGAAGGACAAAGGAGGTGGCGTGCATGAAGTTTATGACTTTTTTGTTTCTGATGAACTGATGACTAGAGGTGATTTGGTCTATGGTGATGAGTGGTATGAAGAACTTGCAGATCTTGTGCTTAAGTTTCTTAGTGGATTTGGTAGTTGGTCATTTTCTGAGTAGAGATTGTGGATATTAGATTAGAGAAGGAAGAATGTGCTAGTGTGGAAGTTGTTTTTATTAACCTTGAGGATGTGGAGACCAATGGTTAAGATGAGGTGATGGATTCCTAATTTTATTTTAGAGTCTAAGTGTGGGATACACTTCTTTTTTTTTACCCTGGGTGTTTGATGCAGGAGCATCTGAGGTTCTTGATAAATCTATGGATGTTATATTTTTGGTTGCTTTGGAGCTCAATTGAAGGATGAGGTTCTTGGTTGGAGCACTTGGTTGAAGGTTTCTCAGCCTTGGTGGATTCTTGCTTGATGGATGTTTTCTCGAGCTTGGTGACTATTTGGTGACTTGATCTCACTGATGGGTCTCAATGTTTTCTTTGTTTCTTAGTTGTTTCACCAAGTAGGGTTTTGTTGGATCGGTGGCTTCACTGACTGGGTTCTTTGGTTGGATCTGTTGGCCGAATTTCTGGCCAACTTATGTATTTAATTTGGGTCATGATATTTATGTGGGATTTCTCTTTGGAGATTGTGTGGACCTAAATCTGGTGGATTTAAATGACCATTGCAAGCTGACTGGTGAAGAACACATTGGATGTTGTGTTCTTGGTGCCAACTTGTGTTTGTGATTTATTTCTTTTGTAATTCCAACTTGTGGAAAAGTTGTATAAATAAAGAGGGTTGGATAGAATGTTAGTAGAGTAGATTAGATGGGTGGACATATTTGATGTAAGATCTACAGATCTGAGATAAGTGGAAGGAATTTGGAAGAGCTATTAGCATGTTAGCTTAGGAGGAAAGAAGATTTCTTGGTGGCTTGCGAGCACAAGTTTAGATTCTATCTTGAAGTTTCTACTAGGTTGTTGTGTGGTGTGTCATAGAGCTGGACTAGTTTAGAAGGTGGAGTTGAAGCTTGCAGTGAGTTGTTGTGTATTGGTAGAAGGTAAATGGCCTGATGCTTGCAGAAGATCTCAGTGATAGATCTTAGTTTGATTTCATTGTATTTGGTTGTAACTGGGAAGGCCTTACAACCTGACATGTTGCATTTAATTGAATATGAAAATGAATATAAATTGATATGAGTTGCTATATCCTATGTTGTTATGTTTCTGATGTATTGTGCTTATTGTTGGCTGCAAGTTTGGAAATTCCTTTATTGGATCCTCTGAGCTTGACTGCATCAGGGCACAATTCAAATTCAAAGAACTCATCAAATAAATAGACACAAGTAGGAATCCAAAACACTTTATTAAGAATCAAGAATCACAAATATTTGAAAATTTATGATTGATCCAAACATAAAGTTTCACACATTCAAACACTTGACCCATATCAACTTTAAAGCTAAGCACATCAAAAGCTAAGCTACAACATCAAAATCAAACAATGTGAACAAGGATCAAAATGGATGAAACTTTTTTTGAGAAAATGGATAAACAAACAAAAAGAAAAGATCGTTCAAATATGTTTCTTGATTTTTTTGAATCACGTCTTTTTAGCAAATCAATAATGTATTGAGACTAGATAAGAAATGATGGAGACATGATATTTTCTTGATTTTTGCTTGTGAGGTTGATTCATACAAATATGAAAGTTATTCTAATGACATGATCATCAAGGAATCATCAAGGGAATTTGCATATGAAAGGGATCAATTCTTTGTCTATTTATTTGCAATATTTATTGAATCTGACAAAAGTGGCATTCATATAATCATGGTTGAAAATATACCCAGTGAGGGTTGTACCAATTTCATGTTCCAAAAACCTCAATGATGAAAATAGAAAAATAAATGTATCTAGTGATAAGTGAAAATATTAGTTGCATTTGCATTCATTTTAGATTAATTTTTCCTTATAGTTGTTATGGGATTTCTCAAACGAGGTGATAATTTAATCAAGGTTACATCATCAAAATTGTCCTTGAGATTGAATATATTAGACTTTAACAAACAAAAAATCAATATATATCATTTTCATTTAGGTGCATTTCATTTACATATAAAAATTATTTCATTACTCATTAGATCACTTTCTTATCATTATGCATTATATAAGTTGCATATGTTGGAATAATGGATTGGTGTGTACTGAGAGGGGAGGGGTGAATCAGTACCCTTAAATTTTTTTATCAATTAAACCTTAATGATCTTTCCTTGCATTACCGACCATAGATGCTTTTATACCTTATACATATGATATCAAATTATAAACATAATTACATTTAAACATTCATAGAAACAATCTTGAAATGTAAGTACATAGGACACAAGAATTGGTAATGCAGAAAAACCCTGTTAGAAGGTAAAAACTACAGTGGGGATGAAACCCACAAAGCTTCACTATCTGTAGAATGGAAGGTGCCGATTAAGGTTACAAGTGTATGTTAGAGTAATGGAATGGTGTGTACTGAGAGGGGAGGGGTGAATACATACCCTCAATTTTTTTTATCAATTAACCTTTAATCCTTAAGTAATCAATTCCTTGTATTACTGACCATAAATGATTTTCTATATTATGCATGTAATATCAAAACATAAACTTAATTGCATGTAAACATTCATGAAATGTAAGTACACATGACACAAGAATTGGTAACACAGAAAACCCCTATTAGAAGGTAAAAACTATGGTGGGGATGAAACCCACAAAGCTTCACTATCTGTAGAATGGAAGGTGCCAGTTAAGGCTACAATTTTGATCACTTCTGATGATCTTACCCTGTTAGGAGTAACATTTTAGACTGGTTAGGTCTACTCGGTTAAGAGATTTAGAAAAATTGTTTAGTGTGCACTCGGTTAAGAGATTTACATAAGGATTGTTAAATCTATTGGATGATATCAGTTTTGGTTACTGATCACGCTGTTGATATTCATGTTTTGTCACTGATGTCAACATATATATTTATGAAGAAGACAGGTTGGCTACTTAACTAGATGCAATGTACAGATGATTCAGAATGATCAAAGTTGGATTTATGTAGATGGATGTGTGCTGAACTTATCCCTAAGGTTTCTTGAGTTTATATTACCTACGGTGGATGTTACAGTTGATTTAGTGAAGATGGTTTTCTGGACTGTAACTGTGATTCTGGACAGAGAAGGTCTCTATATTTTGGGTATATCTTTCTAGTGAAGATATTTTAGAACTTGTGAGCTTACTAATGGAAAACTAACATATTATAGAGTAATGGTTTGAGTTCAATTTTTGATTGGATACTGATGATGTCAGTTGTGGCATGTATTCTGGAGAAGACCTATTTCCTAGCCGATTTCAGACATGTAGCGTGTGAAATTAATTGAGAGCATGAATTGCGGATTTGAAAGTATATGTAATGAATTATAAATGTTGTATACTTATTTTAGATACCATGTGTATCTTAGCAAGGGGATATGTAATTATTTGTATTAGGAAAGCTTAACTAGCTGACCTAATGAATTATTGTAAGAGGGTATATATGAAAGATAAATTCTTGTGAAGAAGTGTGACAAAGAAAAATAAAGAGAAGTGTGGAAGTTGCAAAGCTTGTGATGAAGGGTGCTCCCCTTAATACCACAAACACATAACAGAAATAGAGAAGCAACAACAATTTGCAAGAGCAGAAAATAGACTTCTTATTATCTCCACAAATGCGGAATTACAAACTTTCAGAATTATAATATGCAAAGCCACATGGGCATTCCCCTTACAATATTCTGTAGGACAAAGCCTCGAATTATTACCCAGATCTACCCAGAACTGTCCCGAACTGCCTAAGACAACACTACGAGCCTTCTTTATATAGGCAATTTCCACCGCCCGAGAAGGTTCCAGAAATTTAGCCGTTAGGGCCGACCAAACTTAGAATTATTTTATTTTTCAATTTAGTACATTAAAGTCGGCTCAAAATAAATTTTGAAACCTGAAAAATTTTGAAGGAAAATTATTTTCTACTATTTTAGGTGGCCCAACTTTCGGAGACCATAAGTCATCACCAGTTGACCCGATTGACTATTATAACCCCATTTCAGAAACGCCATGAAGCGCTCTACAACATCATGCAATCCAAGTTTTGACCTCATCCGGGGCCTTTAAAGCCTTCAAAACTGAGCCCGAAGTTTCTGTACCCTATTTTAAATACCAAAATTTTTTAATATCTTCAAAACTAGACTCAATCTAGCCATGGAAATTTACTGGCAGGCTGATATGACTGAGATGAACCTCCACATGCAAAATTAGAACATTCTGAGATCATAAGACCAAGTTGCTAAAAATAGCAAGTTTCCATAAATAGCAGCTCTGCACAAGGTAGCCCTTATTGAAAAGAAAACAGAAATATTTTTGGATGATGCAAGATCGCCCTTACATCCAGGATGCTCCTGCATCAGCTTGTTGACTGCTAGATACAAAGCAGAGTTGATACATCATTGGAACTGACCAAGCAAAGATAGTTTCTATATAGAAGTTTGTTGGAATGTGTATTTGCCTTATACAATTGATTCATATTGTAAATCCTTGAGGGTGGCTTTAACCTTCTTTGGGCAATGAGGCTAGTATTTTATTTGAATCCTAACAGGGTCTATCTCCTAACAGGGACTGTATACTAAAATGATGTAACAAGCTCCTAACGGGGCTAATACCTTTTAACAGGGATACTATACTCTCAGTACTTTATTTGTGGGTGTTAATTCCCACCAGGGTTTTACCTTTAACAGGGTTTCCTTGACAACAAATACTATGTTATGGTGTTGTCTATTACTGTATTATCATTTACATTTGTAGATTTGGTTTATAAAGTATAAAGTTTAATAATCTAGATTACAATTGATTCACCCCCCTCTCAGTTGTCTTGTGGACTATTATTCCTAACAATTGGTATCAGAGCTATTGGTCCTCAGAGAGAAAGTTTAACAACTTGAGGTGATCTTGAAGATGACTTACTATAGGAAGGATAGTCCAAAGTTTGACTCTGAAAACTTTGACAGTTGGAAGAACAAGATGAGAACACATTTTCTATGTCTGGGAATTGACTACTGGATGATAACAAAGAAGGAAAAGATAGCGACTAAGGATGAAATAGAGAAATTTAGTGAAGATCAAAATAAGTTATTCTCATGCAATATGGTTGCAAGGGAATCCTTAATCAGCACATTATCAGAAGGAGAATTTATTGAAGTAAAGGAATTGGACTTTGCACATGAAATATGGTCAAGAATAGAAGCACTATATGTTGGAGACAAATTTATAAAGCAAGAAAAATTATAGAACTAGAAGACAAAGATGGAATCACTGAAGATGAGAGAAGATGAAAACATTTGAGCATATGCATAGAGGATTACAGAGGTAGTTACTGGTATTAGGAACTCTAGAGGAACTTAGAGTGAGGAAGAAGTTATTGCAAAGATACTCGGATCTTTGACACCTGCATATAGAACCAAGGTTCAAGCTATAGAGGAGATCATACTTTGACACTGAAATTCACCAGAGAGATGTTGATTGGCAAGCTAACTACATTTCAAGCCACAAAATTGGGAGACACTCTACCTAAGGTTGATTCAGCATTCAAAGCAACCGTGCACAAAAGAAAAAGAATCTTTCCTAGAAATGAAAGCTCAAGCAGTAATGATCTAAAAGAAGAACTTGGAGCCTATGTTGAGGAATGGGAATAGATATAGGAAGAAGAAAGAAAGCTAGATGAAATTTTTGCACTGATTTCCAGAAGAGAAAATAAAGGTAAGGGTAAGTTTGAGGGCAAATTACGTTTGAAATGTTTTTCATGTAACAAGATTGGTCATTTTGCATCTAGATGTCCTACAAGAATTCCAAAGCACAAACCTAAGTTCTCAAAGGATAAGGAATGCTATTATGCTAGTGAAGGTATATCTGATGATGAGAATGGTGATTATGATGAAATTGAATTTATTGCTATTAAAGATGATGAACCTATGCATGAAGAAAAAGCATAATTATCTCAAGTTGAAAAGAAATCTGAATGTGTCATAGATAGTGGTTGTTCACATCATATGACTGGAGATAAAAATAAGTTTGTGAGTTTGAAAAGACATGATGGTGGTGTTGTTAGATTTGGTGACAATACTCCTAAACTTATTATTGGAATTGGATCTATTTCCTTGGATGGAAAGACTAACACTGACAATGTATTACTTGTTGATGGACTTAAGCACAATTTGTTGAGTGTTGGACAGCTAGTGGACAAGGGTTATTAACTAAACTTCATAAATGGAAAATGTTCTATCAAGTGAAAAATAGGAGAAGTGATAGCATCTGACACTAAATCCAGAGGTAATGTGTTTGAATTTAACACATCTAAAGCTTCTTGTTTTGTTGCAAAGGTTGATGACAGCTGGTTATGGCACAAAATATTTTGTCATGTTAATTTTGATAACATTGTGAAGGCAAGTATGACAAAGGAAGTTAGAGATCTACCTAAAATTGTAAAGCCATCTAACACTATGTATAGAGAATGTGCTATGGGGAAATAGAATCAAAGCACTTTCAAGAGCAAAGCTTATTCAACAAAAGGGAAATTGGATCTGATGCACACAGTTCTATGTGGTCCTACAAGAACAAGATCATATTATGGTGAAAGGTATTTTATTCTTTTTGTTGATGACTTTTCTAGAATGATGTGGGTTACATATTTGAGAGAGAAATATGAAGCATTTGACAAGTTCAAGTTGTTCAAAGCTAAAGTTGAGAATGAATCTGGTTTAAAGATGAAATGTTTGAGATCAGAAAGTGGAGGAGAGTTTACATCAGAACTGTTTAACACATACTGTGAAGAAAATTGAATAAATAGACAAACTTCAGCTCCTAGAACTCCACAACATAATGGGATAGTAGAGAAAAGAAAAAAAACCATATTAGATGCTGCAAGGACTATGTTGCTAGAAGGAAATGTATCACATGTTCATTGGAGAGAAATAGTTGGCACTGCTGTGTACACAATAAACATAATTCAGATCAGAGAAGGTACAAATAAAAATCCTTATGAATTATTGTTTGATCATGCACCTACTATGAAATATTTTAGTATATTTGGTAGTAAATGTTATATCAAAAGAGATGACGAGATAGGCAAGTTTGATGCTAGAAGTAATGAAGGAATCTTTCTTGGTTATTCCACTAAGAGTAAAGCATATAAATGTTTCTATCTGAGGCTGAGGAAACTAATTGAAAGTGCCAATGTGAGGATAGATGAGAAATTTAAAATTCAGGAAAGAATGTATGATTGTGGTTAGATAACATAATCAAGAGAAGTTGCTACTGAACCTGAAGGACCCTTGATGATCATGAATGAGATTGAAGAAGAAGAATAGGAAGAAGCTACTAAGACATTAAAGACACCAAGGTATGTAAAGAAAAACCACCCTGAAGAACAAATTATTGGTGATGCAAGAAAATGCACGATGACTAGATCTAAAGTTAGAGATGAGATCTGTTTGATTTCTCAAGTTGAAGCAAAGACTACTGATGAAGCATGTAAAGACGAATCTTGGACTAAAGCCATCGAAGAAGAACTAGAACAGATAAAGAAGAAAAATACTTGGGAGTTGGTTCCAAGACCTAAGAACAAGAATGTGATTGGCACTAAGTGGGTTTTTAGAAACAAAATGGATGAGGAATGCATAGTGGTAAGAAACAAGGCTAGACTGGTATGTAAAGGCTACTCACAACAAGAAGGCATAGACTATGAAGAAAAATTTGCACCTGTTGCTAGATTGGAAGCTGTGAGACTATTCCTTGCTTATGATGCACATAAATACTTCAAAGTGTATTAGGTGGATGTGAAATCAACATTCTTGAATGGTGATCTAGAAGAAGTGTACATTGAGCAACCTGGTGGTTTTCCTTTGTCAAATGATGAAAACATAGTTTGCATATTGGAGAAGGATCTGTATGGACTGAAACAAGCACTGAGGGCATGGTATGCAAGACTAGATAAAACATCTACTTCATCTTGGTTTCAGAAAATTTAATGCAGACAGTAATTTGTATTTAAGAACTGATGAAGATGGAATCTTAATTATAGAAGTTTTTGTTGATGATATCATTTTTGGAGGAAATGATAAAATGAGTAAAAATTTTGCTAAAGAAATGAAGAATGAGTTTGAAATGTCAATGATTGGTGAGATGAAATTTTTTATTGGTTTGCAAATTAATCAGAGTAAGAATGGCATATTTATATCTAAGACCAAGTATCTTAAGGAAATGTTGAAGAAATTTGGAATGGAAGATTGTAAACCTGTTGGAACACCTATGGTGACAGGGAACAAACTAACTAAAGATGATGTGACTCAAAGTGTTGGGTAGACTAAGTACAGATCAATGATTAGAGGTCTACAATATTTGATACACACTAGACTAGATATTACCAATGCAGTTAGAATTGTGGCTAGATATCAGGCAGATCCTAAAGAGACACATTTTGCTGCCGTGAAAAGAATTTTTAGATATTTGAAAGGGACAGTAGAGTATGGATTATGGTATGAAAAATCTGATGATTTACATTGTAGGCTTTTACTGATGCTGATTGGGAAGGTAATGTAGATGACATGAAGAGCAAAAGTGGTGGATCATTTTTCCTTGGAAAAAGGCTGGTTTCTTGGTTGAGCAAGAAGCAGAATTGTATTGCTTAATATACTGTTGAGTCAGAGTATGTTGCTGCTGCAATAATTTGTACACAAGTTGTTTGGATGATACAAATGCTGAAGGACATCAGAATAATTTTCAAAGAACTAGTGGTTATCCATTGTGATAACACCAGCATAGTGAATATGTCAAAGAATCTGCTATGCATTCAAAGACTAAACATATTTCTATCAAATATCATTTCTTAAGGGAGAAGGTAGCAAATAGAGAGATTAAACTGGAGTATATTAGCACAAAGGAATAGATAGAAAATATATTTACTAAACCTTTGCCAAAGTATTCTTTTGAATATCTTAGAGGCATGCTTGGGGTGATGGCCCCTCCCAGTGAAAACTAAATGATGTAGATGTGCATCACTCCACTGGATCTCAGAGCTATACCATTCTCTGGACTTGATGTATGGATCTACTCCTTAGGGGAACTGATCGTAGGAGAATACCATGGAGTACATTTAGGTGATCTTGCACCTAGCTAATTGGACATGAAGATTTGAAAAATCTACATCTTAAATAAGACTAAAGATGAAGTATGGTACCCTTTCCATTTCTTCCAAAGGGGGAAGAAATCTATGTAAAAATCCCTATTATTTTGGGGAGATTTGTGTTGAGGATATTGAGAATATCGTATTGAGAGAGAGTACTTTTGGGTTGATACATATGGATTTTTCCATATGTTTCCATCAATGCCAAAGGGGGAGATTGTTGGATGATATCAATTTTGGTTATTGATCATGATTTTTATATTCATGTTTTGTCACTGATGTCAACATATATCTCTATGAAGAAGATAGACTGGCTACTTAACTGGATGTAGTGTAAGGACACTGTACGGATCATTCAGAATGATAGAAGTTGGACTTATGTAGAAGGATGTGTTCTAACCTTATCCCTAAGGTTGCTTGACTTTATATTACCTACTGTGGATGTTACAGTTGATTTAGTGAAGACTAGTTTTCTGTACTGTAACTGTGATTCTAGACAAAGCAGGTCTTTGTATTTTGGGTATATCTTTCTGGAATAGATATTTCAAAACTTGTGAGCTTACTGATGGACAACCAACATATTATAGATTAATGGGTTGAGTTCAATTGTTGATTGGATACTGATGATGTCATCTATGGCGTGTATTCTAGAGAAGACCTATTTCTTGGATGACTTCAGACATGTAGCATGTGAAATTAATTGAGATCATGAATTGCGGATTTGAAAGTATATGTAATGAATTGAAAATGTTGTATACTTGTTTTAGATATCATGTGTATCTTAGAAAGGGGATATGTAATTATTTGTATTAGGAAAGGTTAACTGGCCAACCTAATGAATTATTGTAAGAGGGTGTATATGAAAGATAAATTATTGTGAAGAAGTGTGATAGAGAAAAAGAAAGAGAAGTGTGGAAGCTGCGAAGCTTGTTGACTGCTGGATAAAAAGAGGAGTTTATACATCATTGGAACTGACCAAGCAAAGACAGTTACTATTTGATAGTTCGCTAGTATGTGTATTTTCCTTATACACTTGATTCAGATTGTAAATCCTTGTGGGTGGATTTAACCTTCTTTGGCCAGTGTGCCTTGGTAGTGAGCCTACTATTTTATTTGACTCCTAACAGGGTCTGTCTCCTAATAGGGACTGTGTACTAAAATGTTGTAACAAGCTCCTAACAAGGCTAATATCTTTTAACAGGGATAATCTACTCTCAATACTTTATTTGTGGGTGTTAATTCCCACTTGGGTTTTACCTTTAACAGGGTTTCCTCGACAACAAATACTGTGTTATGGTGTTGTCTATTACTGTGTTATCATTAACATTTGTAGATTTGGTTTATAAAGTTAATAATCTAGATTACAAGTGATTCACCCCCCTCCCTCTTAGTTGTCTTGTGGACTGTTATTCCTAAAAAAATCCACCTTCTTAAAGGATTTATTCTATTTGATACACTTGTTAGAATGCAGTCAAAAATAATTATTGACCTGATTCTATGTAATCTTGAATTATTGAGTATAGATCCTTTAAGTTCACAAAGTGTGTGTATCACCTATAGTGATTGATTAATACCTCCATTCTGCTCGATAGCCTTGACTCTTGTTCTTCATAACCGATTTCATCTTTTGTTGTCCTTCTACATAAAACTCTCTTTCTGATCCATAGATGTCTTCTACGGCTACAATCATCTCTATCTAATTGATTTCTACATCTATTTATACAATATATTGACCTAAATAGGTTTCACACTTTACAATAGAAACTCTATGATCAAAGGTTTACAACTTGACCTTGATCTCCTAGTTTGCATGTTTTCAATCAGTTAGATTGATCAAAAAAATTACAAGTGCTTTAATTGTCCCTCAAGAAATGAATTTAAAGATAATTTTTAAAGATAAATATAAAACTCAGGTGTTTTATCTGACTTGTAACTCAGATCCACATTTCTCAGAATTAAACTTGTCTCTCGGTAGAATGGTGCTTGGGTTTCTCTGTAGTCTTTCATCAGTGATGTCTCTGTGGACATTCTACTTCTTAGATTTCTCTGTAGACTATCTATCAGTTTATACTCTAGAATGAGTTTTCAATTTACACTGTGATCGTTCTATCGGTGAAGACTAGCTTCGGTGACATCTGTGAACTACTGTGTCAGGTTGCACTATAAACATATCTTTCTGTGATCATGTTACCAATGGTTCAGAAAATTGTTTCCTTTCTATACTAATGACAAAATATGATCATCAATCTCCCCCTTTGACATTAGTATCAAAAAATGATATGTGCAAAAATAAAATGTTTAGTATATACACCATGTGTTTATCTTGTCAATATAAATCCCCCTATGTGCATGCCTCGATATAGTATATGTATATGTTTCTTAATTTACAAATATATACATATAATTCCACTTTTATTATTTCCCCCTTTCACCTTATCATTTCCTCTTTCATCATATCATTTCCCCTATTTTTTGAAAATAATGACAAACGGGTAATTATTACCATTTGTCAAAAATGTGGGAATGAGATTTATTTATGTCTTCCATCATCTGCTCCCATTTCTCTTTGAGTTTCTCAAGGTTCATGAATTCCAAGGTGATTCTGGCGTGCATATCATATATTCTCTCTGTAACAAACATCTCTAGGGTGGCAATCAATGTTCTTACCGAAGTCATATGTTGTTGCAGTAGTGTGAGATTTGGTAGTAGTAGAGCTTGGAGCTCGGTTACCTCATCTCAGATTTTGGATTCTACCTCTTGAATCTCTAGTCTCAACCATTTAGATTTTACTAGCTTCTCATAATGCAACTTGAATGCATTATCATTAGTTGTAAGACCTTATGCACTTGCCTTAAGATCTTCATCAATTTTGGCCAACTTGTCACTATGCTCAGTAGTGAAAGTTTCTAATGTGCAAAAATTTTGAATTATATCCACTACTTATGATATTATCGGTTCTATAGTAGTAACTAATTCAGAAAGTTTTACCTTTTGTTCTACCACTTCATGGCGAATTTTCTCTCTAAGCTTGTATAAACACTTCTTCTTAGCACATTCTTCTATTGCCTTGTCTACATATACATTCTATGATGTGATGGTGTCGGTAATAACTACTAATTAATCAAGTATAGGTGCACTTTGATCAATATCCATGTCAGGTACATTCTATAATAGTATTTCCTTGGTTGTCTCTAGGACTTGGGAGTTCTTGTGCTCCTTCCTGAACTTGTCCTTAGTTGCCTTTCTTTTACAAAGTTCACCATACTTTTTAAGTGACTCTAGATCCAATGTCCTAGGATCACAGTCTGGTATGTCAATAATTTCATCCAATGTTACTGGATTCTTATTCTTCATATTCTTCTTCTTCTTGGATATGGTGCTAGAAGCAAGGGAATGTAGAACTATAGCTATTTCATGCTATTTTTCTTGCTTTTGTGATTGTGTGGGAGGGGTTGTGTTTTTTGCGTGCTACTCGGGATTTACCTATTGGTTGGTATTGGATGTCTATACATCAACCTTGTCTATATTTGCAGCCATTTCACCCTCGGTGTTCTTGTCAGTGGCATCACCTATTTTTTTCTCTCCACTTGCATCTTTCTTATCCTCTTGTGCATCTTTTTGGTTCCCTTGTTCAGCTCCTGTGTCCATCAGTGTGGTTGCTTCAGGTTGAGGTGTTTTCTCCTTTTCCTCTATTATGATATTGATAGCTTGTATCAGTAGTGGCATGTCACCTGGCATATTTACTGGTGCACCATCAGTGGTATCTATTTCCTTATGCTTTTCCTGCTCGGTGGCAGTAGTTATATCTTCATCTTTCTTGGGCTCATCATTAGAATCATTAATAAGTGTTATATCCTTGATGATGACCTCTATTGAATTTTCTAATGATTGTAAGATCTATGGTATGTCATCCATGACCTTGCTTTCTTGTGTTGCAAGATCAACTGGATTGAAATCCTTAGTGTCATTTAGAATTATCTTCTCTAGGCTTGGTATAGCCTATTTCTCTTCATGGTGAGGGTTCTTGGTAAGAGCTAATACCTTCTTGGAGCTTGTATCCTCTTTAGGTGTATTAAGTATTTCTCTCCAAGCTTTATCACTTTCTTTAACAAGCTCTATTAGGCTTCCCTGTAGTACTTTGTAGGCTCTCAATTTTTCTGAGAACTTCTTTGAATGCTTCTTCATCATTTCATCAATTTCTTCCATCTTTGACTCGGGTGGTATAATTTTTACTAGGGACATTTCCCTTATCTATTTTTTAGTTTTTAGTGCATATGTCCACCTTGTTGATATCCTGTCATTAAGTTCTTGTGGCATCATTTGATCAAATTGTATAGGTATATATTTGAATACACACATTTTCTTAATGATGGCTTCTTCTATCTTATTCTAATCTTTAGGTATCAGAGTTAGCCATTGTCTGATCTTAGGGTTTGATATGCTACCTTTTTTTATGATTGATGCAACAATCTCATCAATTTTTGTAGGAAATTTGTTATTTTCAGCTTGTTCATCTTGTTCAGTTTCTTCCATATCTTCCTTGCTTTGGATTAATCTCCTTCTTCTCTTTGGTTCTAATGTTTTCCTAGTTTGAGGTTTTCTTTTATAATTCCTCACTTGTCCTTTCTTAACCAGTGGTGAGTACATTTTTTAGTTTGACTCCTCATCCTGGATGCAGCAGTAGTTCTTGGCTTCTTTGCAAGTGGTGCATCAAACTCAGTTGAATCAGAGTCACTCACTTGTTCACCTTCACTGATGGGTGATTGTCCCTCGATGTCATCTCTTTCTCCTATTTATTCATCATCAATTGACAACTTCTTTTGAAGTGTCTTGACCATTTTAGTCTTGTTTTTGTCAATCTTCTTCACTAGTAGGTCTATTTTAATTCTAACCTTAGCTTCTTCATAGGTGCCAAATCTTGCTAGTGATTTGTTAACTACCTCATTTAGTAATGCTTCAATAGAATTTGTGGCCTGATTAATGTTGATTTCATAGTCAAGTGGTGCTAACCATGTTGTCCATGATACAACAGGTTTTATCAACATGGTGTTGGTATCCAGTATGAAATATATATCATCCTTATATTTTTCCACCAGTTGTTCAGGTATCCTCATCTTCTTTTTCATTCTGTATTTGAATCCGATGAAATATGCATCCATTACTAATGTAAATTTTTCCCCTAGTGACTTAATAATTTCACTAATTTGAGTTATCACTGGTTGGGTAGTGTCCCAATTGACATTACCTATAGATGGGAAAAAGTATTGAAAGTAGAATAATATACACATGAGGAGTGAAACAAACTTACATAAATTAGTCCTTACTGACCTAATTGTCCTCATGTTCTCCTCCAATTTCTTCAATATAAGCTCTGATAGGTCCAGTTGTAATCCCTTCTTCACAATCTTATGGACAATGTCAACTACTCTACATGCTATTTTGTTTAACCGACTGGCTTGGAATACCTTGCATCCAAAAACACATGCACCAAACTTCAGTTTTGGATCAGTGATTAAGTTCACCTTTAAACCTATGCCATCCCATACTGCACCTGTCATCTTTTCTATATCGGGGCAAGGAGGATGTTTGAGTGCTTTGACATTGTTGGTTACCAATTAATTTGTGTATTACTTCCTTGGTTATTAGTTTTGGCTTTTCCATCCACATCTTTTGGTCATGTACCCGGCTAAGAAATATCAAGACCCACTCAGTTTTGAATTCCTTTAGGAACATTAGGGCATTTTTCAACCCTTTTACCTCAATGTGTTTATGTTCACCCTTGATGTTTCCATCTGTGCAAAGCTTCTTGTAAGCTTCCTCAACTTTGATATCTCTAATCTCTACAACCTTACAGTGGATATAGGCTCGGACATCCTCAACAAGAATACCCTAGGTGGTATGCTTGAGAATGCTCTAGCATCGTTGGGTTGTGAAGAAACCTTGGGGTAGAATTTTCACTTAGGATCTTCACATGTAGAGTTCTTAATCAGATTAAATTTCTTATCCTTTGCATTCTTGATCTTGGAAACACGTGATGTGGTTACAATGTTTTTGGAAATTTAGGGCTTCCTTCGTAAATAAACTATGAGCTCGGTGAGTCTTAGATTACTCACTTGATCTGCTATAGTTTCTATTAATCTATTAGAGTATCCATGAATGTGCTTGTGAGTCGCTCTGCAATCTAGTCACCATTCTTCTCTCTTCTCTTCACTTTGCTCTTTGCTCTTAATCACTTTGTGAACAAATGAGCTCTCCATCACCCTTTTATAGACGATGCCCTAAGTGGTGTAATTAATTCTTTACCTACTTCTTGGTGGTCAAAGACAGAGTTGCCTAGGGAACACACCAACTTTATCCTCGGTGAGAATGTGATGCTTGGGGTAAGTGTCAATTCAATTGAATTTTCACATGTTTACCGAAAGAGCTTGGTATGTAGCGAAGACTACATTGTATTTTTACATGATTAGCGACGATGCTTGGTTTACATTAACAACTTAGCTTTTATATGTTCACCAAAGATTCTTGGTATGCATTTGACCAATGAGATTGTATTCACAAATTCATAAAAAGTAATACCATAGTGCATCTTTATTCATGCTAGTTTGGCATTTTATCAATGTTTATAGGAACTGATGTAAAATATAGCTTTTTATAGTGCACCTCCATACTTGTTCTTCTTAGGTAGGGGTGGTGGAATCACTAGATTAATTGGATAAGGTGTCACCAATTGTATTTCTTGGTTCAACATCATCAGTATTTGTAGCTTTCCTCCAAATTTTGTTTCTCATCTTCCTGATGTCTTCAATGGTATTGCCATTGGAAAAAGTGCTTGTCTCTGTCACTCAGTCTCTGCAGTCCTTGCTTAGATGACCGACCCTATGACAGTGTAAGCATGCCATTCCAGGGTTAGTCTAGCTTGTAGACCTTCTCATCCATTTTCTTATGCAGTTTGTAGCTATGTGTCCATATCTACCACATGCTCTGCAGTTTTTCCATCTGTTGTAATCCCAAACATATGAGTTACCATCTCTTCTTGGTTGATGAGAATTTTCTTATTCTTTAGGTTTCCATGCTTGCTTTTTCTTCTTCCTGCATTCAAGAGATATGTGCCCATGCATTTTGCAAGTAGAACACTATTTTTCCATGTAAGTTTCCTTCTTTGGTTGTTTCACCTTAGATCTGCATTCATGTTCTTTGTGTCCTTTCTTGTTACAGTTATAACAATTTCCTATGAATGTAGATGTCGATTTAGGAATACCTTTAGCTTTTCTCTTGCAAACATTTGATGTGTGGCTTGAATTTCCACAGTTATTGCATGACTGTTTCCTTGGTCTTCGATTTGTGTAGACATATTTTTTATCAGCTTGGTATGATGATTCTCCATGATCGGTATACCACATACCAGTATTGTTGTTGACTCTTCTTTGTCCATCTAGAAAATCATCAATTCTTTTTGTGCTTTCTTCATCTTTCTTGATCATATCATTATGTTGTTGCTAAATCCTTACTTCTTGCTTTAGTTTTTTATTTTCTTCTCTTAGCTCACCAATAGCTTCCAATTTCCCATTGAGATCTATGTTCACTCGATTTTCCTCATGACTCATAAGAACTATATGATTGGTGATCTCATGATGATGTTCAGTAAGTCTTTGTATTTTACTCTCTCTCTCTCTCTCATATATTTTTAGTGATCATCCTCCTTTCATCAATAGCTAATGTTCTTTCTTGTTAAGCTTGTCTAGCATAATTTATAACATCTATCATCCTTATCATCTGTGTCTCTTGACTAATTTTCAGTACCTTTACTTGCTCTATCAGATGTTGATTGATTTCATTCAGACTTGTAATGCTTCCTTCAGATGTGTCTGATGTATTTCTAGATGTAGATCCTGTCGACTTAAAAAAATTAGGTATTTCTTCTTCATGATAGTTTGTTTCATTACAGTGAGATGCCATTAATTTTATTTCATCCAGTAGCTCTCTCATCTTGATTCTTTCTTCTTTTTATTTCTCTTAGAAGATCTGTATTTGCAACTTCTAATTCTTAATATTCTTGTCTACCTTATACCTTTCCATTGTATGATCTTTTCTCTCAAGTGATTTAAACTTTTCCAAATAAGAGATCTAGCTCTAATACAAATTGTTGGAATAATGGAATGGTGTGTACTAAGAGGGGAGGAGCGAATCAGTACCCTTAAATTTTTTTATCAATTAACCTTAATGCTTAAGTTATCAATTCCTTGCATTACCGACCATAGATTATTTTCTATCTTATGCATGCAATATCAAAACATAAACTTAATTGCATGTAAAAATTCATAGAAACATTCATGAAATGTAAGTACACATGATACAAGAATTGGTAACGTAGAAAACCCCTGTTAGAACGTAAAAACTATGGTGGGGATGAAACCCACAAAGCTTCACTATCTGCAGAATGGAAGGTGCCAGTTAAGGCTACAAGTTTGATGACTTCTGATGATCTTACCCTGTTAGGAGTAAGATTTTAGACTGGTTAGGTCTACTCAGTTAAGAGATTTAGAAACACTATTTAGTGTGCACTCGATTAAGAGATTTACACAAGGATTGTTAAATCTACCTTCTTAAAGGATTTATTCTATTTTCTACACTTGTTAGAATGCAGTCAAAAATACTTATTGACATGATTATATGCAATCTTGAATTTCTTAGTATAGATCCTTTAAGTTCACAAAGTATGTGTATCAGCTATAGTGATTGATAAATACCTCTGATCTTCTCAGTAGCCTTGAATCTTGTTCTTCATAATTGATTTCATCTTTTGCTTTCCTACTACATAAAACTATCCATCTAATCCATAGATGTCTATTGTGGATACATTCATCTCTGTCTAATTGATTTATACATCTATTTATACAATATATTGACCTAAATAGGTTTCATTCTTTACAATAAAAATTCTATGATCAAAGGTTTACAACTTGACCTTGATCTCCTAGTTTGCATGTTTTCAATCAGTTAGACTGATTAAAACAATTACATGTGCTTTAATTGTCCCTCAAGAAATGGTTTTAAAGATAAGATTTAAAGATAAATATAAAACTCAAGTGTTTTATCTGACATGTAGCTCAGATCCACATTTCTCAGAATTAAAGTTGTCTCTCGGTAGACTGGTGTTTAGGTTGCTTTGTAGTCTTTCCTCGGTGATGTCTCTGTAGATATTTTGCTTCTCGGGTTTATCTATAGACTGTTTGTTGGTTTATATTGTAGAGTGAGTTTTTAGTTTACACTGTGATCATTCTATCAGTGCAGACTATTTTTGGTGACCTCTATGAACTATTGAGTTGGGTTGCACTGTAAACCTTTCTTTTAGTGATCATGTTGTCGACGGTTCAAAAAATTGTTTCCTTTGTATACTAATGAAAAAATATGATCATCAGTGTGATCACTTCTAATGATCTTACCCTATTAGGAGTAACATTTTAGATTGGTTAGGTCTACTCAGTTAAGAGATTTAGCAACATTGTTAAGTGTGCACTCGGTTAAGAGATTTACAATAAGACTGTTAAGTCCACATTCTTAAAGGATTTCTTCTATTTTCTACAATTGTTAGAGAGTAGTCAAAAATACTTGTTGACCTGATAGTATGCAATCCAAAATTTCTGAATACAAATCCTTTAATTTCACAATGTATATGTATCACCTATAGTGATTGATTAATACCTTTGTTCTTCTTGGTAGCCTTGAATCTTGTTCTTCATAACTGAATTCTATCTTTTGTGTCCTTCTGCATGAAACTCTGTGTCTGATCCATAGATTTTTGTTGTGGCTACAATCATCATGTTTTTATTGATTACTACATCTATTTATATAATATATTGACCTAATTAGGTTTCACGCTTTACAATAAAAACTCTATGATCAAAGGTTTACAACTTGACCTTGATCTCCTAGTTTGCATGTTTACAATTAGTTAGACTGATTAAAACAATTACATATGCTTTCCTTGTCCCTCAAGAAATGGTTTTAAAGCTAAGAATAAAGGTAATAATAAAACTCAAGTGTTTTATCTAATGTGTAACTCAGATCCACATTTCTCAAAAATAAAATTGTCTCTTGGTAGACTGGTGCTTGGGTTTCTTTGTAGTATTTTCTCGGTGAAGTCTCTGAAATGTCTGTCGGTTTACTCTGTAAACCATGTTCTCGGTTTACTTTGTAAACTGTCTATCGGTGATAGTGCTTTCATTGATTTTAGTGTTTATTTGCACTTAACATTTTTAGTGACCATTGCACTTGTCTATTTTTGGTGTCCTCAACACTTGAATGAATGCTGTCACTTGGTGATCATGTTATTGACAGTCCAAAAACTATTTCCTTGCATACTAATGACAAATATGATCCTTAAGGATTATCAATCTCTCCCTTTGGCATTAGTATCAAAAAATGATATGTGAAAAACTAAAATGTTCAGTATATACACCAAATGTTTACCTTTTAAATATGGCTCCCCCTATGTGCATGCCTCAGTGTAGTGTATGTACATGTTTCTATTGGAAATACAATAATGGGAAAGAAAGATACTAAGAGGGGGGGGGGGGGAATCAGATCTTCAAGTTTAAACACTTTAAACAAACTGA
>MU226420.1:311840-376743 GCA_018584345.1 Thuja plicata | reverse complement strand
GAACCACTCTGTTAAGAGATTTTCACCTGATATAATGATTAGAATGTCTCAAGTATTGATCCTTCATTATGCACTCAGATGCTGATGACGGATCTCCTCTTTCCAGTACCTTCTATGATCTCACAATATGATATATCTTTACTCTGCTATTCACTGTGTTATCACTCTGCTTGATCTATACTTCTTAACAAAATAACCCTCTGTGCATTTCACTTCAAAATGCAGTCACCACTTCTCTCTACTCATGCAAAATAGGGTTTTGAAGCAATCATATATATCTGTTCAAGTCTGATAGCGAGATCTAGATCAATGATCAAGATCTAATACCCATACCTTGAAGGTATTACAATTAATGATTACAATAGATCATGCATAGGATAAAACAATTAAATGCATAACTGACTCCATAGGAAAATATTAAATGCATACATAAGTCAGCCTAAAAGCTTATATAAGTCAGCCTGATCACTTATCCTCAAAGTTTGAATCATTCCAGACATGTATACAAAAACTGTTCTGCTCAGAACTTAACATCTCTGTCGCTCAACACTAAGTATCCTACTCAGCTCATCATGATACAACTCGGAAACCTGAATACTACTCGACAATGTTGCTTGGCCTTGCATAGTTTTAGCTCAACCACAGTGATAGCCAACTAAAAACTGCCTAAGTGAATAACTAAGTGTTGGTCACTAATCATCAATAGAACTTAGAGATTAACAATCTCCCCCTTTGATATTAGTGGCAAAAAAACACTTATCATTACTTCATTTCATTCCATCAAAATGTTTCCTAAGTATACTAAGTACTCCCCCCTAGGAATATACTCAGAATTATTCATACAAAAAGTTTACATGCCTTAAAAATATATATACAAGTGTACCTGTTCTATACTAATGTATCATATTGTATTCTTTCCAACTTCCTTACCATCTTCCCCCTTGTTTTTGTCACTAATTTCTGGTGGGGTTAAGTTATACTTATCCAAAAAAAAATTTATGAAGCTGCAGGGTTGATTCAAATGTAGTAACCCAACTTTCCTTGGCAATCTTCATAACTTCCAATTTTATCTCTAGCTTGGTAGCTAGACTTACTAAACTTTCTGCAGTTGAGAGATTTGCATTTCTCTGTGATAAATATTTTGCAATTGAAATTTCCCTTTGTATTACCTCCAAGTGAGGCAACAGACTTGTCTGAATAGTGATCAATTTAGCCCTAATTCAACCATCTTTAGCCATAAGCTCGTCTATTCTCTATTGTGCATTGATCAACTTAGTAAGATGTAAAGAACTAGAAGTAGCATCCTTACCCAAAGTATTTCCAGTTGATCTCAAATCTAACTATAGCTTCTCAACAAGTTGTAGATTATCCTTTGTGAAAAATTCAACATCACATAACTTCCTGTACAAAGAATAAACATTTGCTATAAATTTCTCCAAAATTTCTACAAGAGTAGAATGTTCAACCTGTTTTGTTGCAATCTCTTCTGAGATTTTCTCAAGAACTTTTCTCTCAAATTTCCTCTCAAACCATTGTAGAAGTTTTTCAATTCTGTTTATATCATCATCAGTTACATTTTGTACAATGTTAACTAACTAATCAATTATTGGAGCTTGAGGCATTTCATCCTCTAAGTCAAAAGCCTTTGCAAATATATCCTTGATGTCATGAAACACCTGCTTTTGCTTCTATTCTATTTTCATCTCTTCCTATCTCTTCTTCCTCTTGAGTAATTCTTGAAGAGTCCCTATTTGTTCAAAATATAATTCATTGGGATCCCATTGTGGAATCATAATGACCTCATCTAATGTTACATCTAGAATTTGAGACTTCTTCTTCAGAACTTTCTTTCTCTTCAACTCTTGTGAACTAATGCTTGGCTACATACTACCTTTTCTTGTCACATTATCAATGTCCATTGCCTCTTTTAATTCTATCAGGATTGTCTGTGGATTAGGCATACCTCCATTTTTAGGACCATTGGGAGTGGATAATGCAGAGTGTGGTAGATCAACCAACACTTGCATTGCCTCTTGTTTCTTAGGCTTATCAACAATATCCTTTATCACTACTCCACTATCTAAAACTATTTTGACAACCTCTAAAATAGGTGGATTTTGTGAAGTTACGTCTTGTGCATTTATTTGTTGTTTCTCTTCACTTATCTGATCATTGATTTCTTCAATTATCTCATCAATATTCTCTTCAGATGTAGTGGTCTTTCCTCCTTCAGTCTCAGTTGCCTTAATAGGTGAATCAATGTTTGTACCACTCGGCATATCATGTTCCTTGGCATTCAAATTGCTGGAATCATCAACTATGTAGTTAATTGGACTGTCTACTATCAGATCAATAGAATTTGTTGAGTCTAATGCATCTTTGGTCTTTTCCTATTCTGTAGCAATTTTACCTTGAGTCACGTGTGGCTCAGGGGTGATCTCCACTTCTTTTTTCTTTTGATCAGATGTTCCCTCATCAGATTTCTTATCTTTTGGAACTATCAATCCAAAGATTTCCTTCCAAATCCTTGTATTTTTCTGTACTAATCCTTCAATATCATTTTTCAGAAAAGCATAACCTCTAAGCTTAGGAACAAACCTATTCTTGTATTCTTCAATGAATTTGGCTCTCTGTTTTGAGGTCAACTTAGGTATTACCTTGGCTAAAGTTCCTTCCCTGATCTGTTTCTCTGTAGTAAATGCAAATTCCCATTTGCTTGATAGAAACTCATACAATTCATTCGGCACATGATTTCCTATCTCTGTAGGAGTTAACTTGAAAGTACTCATCATATCCAAATGTGCTTCCTAAACCTTGTGCTTATCTCTAATACTCAGTTTCTCATACTTAATGAATTTGAAAGTAGCTAACCCTTCTGAATTCCTCAAATTGTCACACACCTCATCAATACTAGCTGATTTCTTGAATTGTGTTGTAGGTATGTTACTGGGTTCATCAATCTCAGTCTTTTCATCATCACTATCTATCCCCAATTCTAGTCTCCTCCTTGGTCTCTTTACTGGTATACTCGACTCAGCCTTAGGAGCAATTTTAGCTTCCTTTCCAGAACTTCTTTCTCCAACATTATTCTTTCCATATACTTTTGTTTGTACTGCTGGAGAGGTAACAGTAGATGCTCTAGTCCTCGGATGATTACCTGCAGGAGGTGTAACCTTAGGTTTAGCTTTGCTCAGCTTGGTTACAATGACAATTGATGGTTTCTTACCCTTAGCTTTCTTAGTGATCTCCTTAGATGCATTGATTTCCTCTTCTGTAGACATATCCTCACCTTGTCCTATGGATAGGCCTAAAGGTGCATCCTCAGGTTCTTCATCACTTCCTAAACCAACCATTTTCTTTAGATTTTTCATTATCTTCTTTCTTTTCCTCTCCATGGTTCCCTCTTTTAAATTTCTTGAAAAGTTTACTTTGGCTTCATCAAAATTACCAAATCTTTATGCCGTAGTATCAATTTCCTTGGCTAGGAGTGCAATGATGGCTGCTGATGCTTCATCAATGTTAATTTCATAGGGAAATGGTTCTAAACAAGTTACCCTTGGTGTCACAGCCTGGATATATGTGTTATCCATATCAACTAGAAAACAAATTTCTTCATAGTGCTTCTGCACTAGTGATCTAGGAATCTTAGTTCTTAATCTCATTCTCTTCTTAAATTCCACAAAATAGCTCCCCATTATTCTATTGAAATTACCTCCTAATTTCTCAATACATTCACTAATCTGAAATGTAATAGGTCTATTTTTTTTCCAAACAATATTTCCCAATGTAGGAAATGTATCCTAAATGTAGAAAAATATATAAACTAGTAATGAACCAAACTTACATGAGCTCTTAGCCTTTCTGATTGATGCTAGGTTCTTGGATAATTGTGTCTAATGTAGCTTCGCAAGATCATATGTATAATTCTTCTTAACAATTTTCCATGCCTGGTCAATGGCTACACAAGGAACACTATCCAGTCTACTCGACTGATAGAACTTATGTGCGATTACTCTTACTCCAAAATCAAGTTCTAGGTATTTAATTGTAGAGATAGTCATACCTCTATTATTCCATACGGCTCCAGTGTTCAGTGTAATTTCCTCTTTGCTGTTATCCCTCATTGTCTATTTCCCGTTAACTACAGGATATCTAGTCACTTGATGAATCATGTTCTTAGTAATCTCGACTGGTCCATTATCCAACCACATACACATATCATGAACTTGGATAAGAATAACCTTAATCCATTCATCTTTGAAACCTTTTGGAAAATCTAGGACACAATTTAACCCTTTGTCTGCTAAATGTTTGAATTCTCCCTTCAGAACTCCATCGACACATAATTTGCTGTAGGATTTCCTAAATTTACTATCACTTCACCAATCTTAACCATGTAACATGATAATACATCATGGATCATAAGTACCTTGGGTGGAATGGATGAGAGAGCTCTAGTTAAATCACTCTAAATTACATTTTCAGGAATGAATCAAAAGTTGAGAGGTGCACATTCATCACTCTGTACTAACTGAATTTTCTCTTGTTCTCCTTCCATACTTTTAGCTGGTGCAGAAGAGCTTGTAGCCATAATCTTAAATTTAGGGTTTGAAAGTTGAAGAATAGAGTACCTCGGCAAGTAGCACTTCGTACTGTTCACTTTAGGATTTCTGATGGCACACTGATGAAATCTTTGATGCTAACTTTGTTAAGATCAATTCTACAACTACTTCAATCGCTCCATAAATAGTGAAAATCACAAGGTAAAAATGAAGTATATACTATTCATCCTTTATAGATTTTGAAAGGTCAAGGTAGGTAAGAAATAAATGTTCTTCCCATTGAGTTAGTGAAAGCCAGCTATCCTTGACTTTTTAACACAACTTGCATCCCACTCAGCTTACTAAACTTGGCTTTCACAAAACTTACTCAGCCAAAAAAATTGGCAAACACTAAAGAATTAGGCCTTAGTGTCCTTGATTGGTGCTAGGCACTTATAGTGCATTTAGCTCTTCTTGGCATTTGTCTTCAAAATATGTCCCGGTGCATCTTAACATATGCAAATATGGAATTTGGTATATTTCATGTTAGGAACTGATGTAAGATAAGAATTTTAGATGCAGTTCCTTACATACCTCTTTTTCTTAGTTGGAGATGATGTGATCACCTGATCTATTGGATTGGGTGACCTCAGCTTCACTAGATTCACTGCTGCATGGTTCAGACTTTTTAAGCCATGTCTAGTTACTCTATGTTCTAATCTTCTCAACAGTAGGAGAAGGTACCCTAGTATTACAATCTTTCCTTGTATGACCAATTTTCAGACAACTGTGACAAACTAGGCTTCCATTCATCCAACTTTTAGACTTTCCTCTGAAATATGTCCTTATGCAATTTTTTGGAACATGTCCATACTCACCATAGTAATGAAAACTATGCCATGTGTTGTAATCCCACTTGTAAGTATTGCCCTTTCTTGGTGATTTCTCTTGTGCCTTTGATGTCCACTGCTGTCTACCTTTAGATTTGCAATCTTGTGCTCTATGGCCATATTTCTAACAGTTATAGAAATTACCATTGATTTTAGGGGTGTTGCTTGCCTTTGTCTTACAATAACATGCTTGATGTCCAAACTTATTACAGTTAAAGCAGTAACCATTAAAGTTAGTTTTAGGATTGGACTTACCATTTTTGCTTCAAAAAATTTTTGTTGTATGACTTGGTTTCCCACAGTGGTGGAAAATAGGCTTTTTGTTTCTTGGCTTTGCATACCTTCTTTCACCTATCTTAGATGATTCTCCATCTTCAGTGGTTGTATGTTGTTCAGTGTGACCTAATCCAGAAGAATCTTTAGGTCTCCTTGATGCTTCCACCAGTTGTTCAAAGTAGCTCATAACTGCATTGGGATCATTCACTTTGTTGTTAAGTTCTTTTTCAGATCTCAATTCATCTTTCAACTAACTATACTCAGATCTAAGATTTACAATCTCCAAGTCTTTCCTACTGATCTCATGATTCACAAGTAGTAATTGATTTTCCATGTCAACTTGATTGAATGTCATTGTTTGTACATCATGTGTTCTTTCATCAAGTCTGATTGTCATCATTCTTTTGTCTTCTTCATCCATAGCCTTGTCATCTTCAAATTTCTTTTTCTATTCAACAACTTCACACATTCTTATTGATTGGGCTTCTTGTTCCCTTTTCAAGTTTATGACTCCTTCACATAGTGCACTATTCTTTTCCAGTAGATCTTCTATTACTGCATTGCTCTTAGTAGAATCTCCATTCTAAAATAGATTTGTGGTGTCGTCTTCCTGATAATGAGTGTCATTCATTTTTTTGGCCAAATCTTTCCTTGCTGTCAAGGACTTCTTTAATTCCTGTCTTGCTATCTCAAGCTATTGTAGTGCTAGCTAAATATCAATCTTTTGATTCTCAATGACTTTACCCATCTTGTAGATCTCCATCTCAAGATCTATATTCTCAAGCTGATTATGACTTTTTAGAGAACTAAGCTCTGATACCAATTGTTGGAAATACAATAATGGGAAAGAAAGATACTAAGAGGGGGGGGTGAATCAGATCTTCAAATTTAAACACTTAAAACAAACTAATCCACATTCATACAGATATGAATCTAATTTAATATCAAATAGCATCCACACAATGAAATAAATAACACATAACACAAGAACTTGGTGACCCAGAAACCCAAATAGGTAAAACTGGGGTGGGGATGACACCCACAAAATTCTCCACTACTACAGTAATAAAGTATGTCTGCTAGGGCTACAAAATTTTGATTACAAAATGCAATCTACCCTATTAAAGGTCTACCCGGTTAATAGCTAAAGATCATTACAATCTACCCTATTAAAGGATTTCAACTTACAATAAATTAAGAACTTTGTTAGGAGATTTAGAAAGGTATGCTAGAACCACTCTGTTAAGAGATTTTCACCTGATACAATGATTAGAATGTCTCAAGTATTGATCCTTGATTATGCACTTAGATGTTGATGACGAATCTCCTCTTTCCAGTACCTTCTATGATCTCACAATCTGATATATCTTTACTCTCTTGTTCACTGTGCTGTCACTCTACTCGATCTCTGCTTCTTAACAAAATAACCCTCTGTTTATTTCACTTCAAAATGTAGTCACCACTTCTCTCTACTCATGCAAAATAGGGTTTAGAAGTAATCATATATATCTGTTCAAGTCTGATAGTGAGATCTAGATCAACAATCAAGATCTAATTCCCATACCTTGAAGGTATTACAATTAATGATTACAATAGATCATGCATAGGATAAAACAATTAAATGCATAACTAATTCTGTAGGAAAATATTAAATGCATACATAAGTTGGCCCAAAAAGCTTATATAAGTCAGCCTAATCACTTATCCTTGAAGTTTGAATCATTCCAGACATGTATAAAAAAATTGTTCCCCTTGGCACTTAACATCTCTATCGCTTGGCACTAAGTATCCTACTCAGCTCGGCATGGTACAACTCAGCAACCTGACTACTACTCAGCAATGTTTCTCGGCCTTGCATAGTTTTTGCTCGGCCACAATGATAGCCACCTAAAAACTGCCTAAGTGAATGATTAAGTGTTGGTCACTAATCATTAACAGAACTTAGAGATTAACAGTTTCTTCCTTTGATACATTTTCCTTTTGTATCATCTTAAAATGGAAGCACTTCCATGTTAAGAATGTTTAACCCTCCTTAGGGAGTGTTTTTGACCATCATCATATTGTCCTATCATTTCTGCACCCTCTCTTGCTTCTGTGCCTGTTTAGGACCTTGATTGGGCCTCTTCGGACACTATTTATCCCACCTAGAATATTTTCTAGGAGTTCTGACTCCCTAGGTCAAGGTCAACCTCATTTTTTACCTAGGTCCCCCTTTCCAATTGGAAAGTTTTTTGGCTTCAAGGGTACATTCAAAAGTTCATTTCTCGCTTCTGGGTGGGCTGTTTCTGGTTCCAAAGTAACAATTATTGAAGTTATATTTAATATAGGTTCTCTTCTAAGGGTATAGGTCTAATTGGAATTTGATTCTCCTATGTAGGCCTCTCTAGAATATTGTGCCCTATATTTGTATATAAGGAAGTTTTCTCCTCTCATTTTATCTAAACATGATTACAAGTGAACAACCATCAACTAAGCAAGAATCCAAATTAACAAGACTAAGTAAGAAGTGAGAATTCTACATGTTACCAAGCTTTCAAAGTTAAATCAAGGTTTTCAAGTCTTCCTCTCAATCATTCAAGTTATCCATTGAAGATTAAAGATTCAAACATTCAAGCCTTTGAAGGGATCTGGTTCAAGCATTCAAGATTCATCATTCAAACCCTAGATCTATCCATCATGGTGGTGTGATCTTCCCTCAAGATCCTTTGTGCATCCTCAAGATTCATTGATTCTTCCTTCAAGGTGGATTCCAAGAATAAAATCATGGAGGTTTATGGTTTCTAATGTTGAGTCCAAGCTTTCATGTTTACATTCGAAGTATAATTGCATATCTATTGTTATAGATTCATTATTAGATCTACCTCTACTACTTGCTAGCATTCCCTATTTCAATTATTGTTTTCAAGTTTAATTCCTAAATTGGGGTTTGACTAAGGTAAACCCCTTCCCCCCAACAAACAAAAAACTTTTCTTGCAGGGATAGGTTCGGAACAACGAATTGGAGTGCAGATCCAGATACCCTTTTCGAAAAACTGTCAGGATTTGGAAAATGATTTTCTATCAAATTGTGCAGGTCAGAATCAGACTTTCTAGGTTAGAATCAGACCTTTTGGGTCAAAGGTGACATTCATTTTTGGGTCAAAATTGGACCTGAGCCAGATTTGGAAAACATTTCTAGGTTTTCTCCGTCTTTGCATTTCTGTTCCAAATCCAGTTGTAGAATTCCCAGAAACTCAGTACAAACACCTGAAAACAATATTCTTTAGATCTGTTGCATTTTGAGGTTAGTACTTGTCTTCATTTCAATTAAATTTTTAATCTTCCTAAACCTATTACACACTCTTTTCTATAAAATGGAACTTAGGGTTTTTCTCTTTATCCCTATCCTTAATAGGTTGATTCATTTATGCATTGACCCTTTCTTTGGGGTTTATCAATTTGGATCTTCCCTTTATGAAATTTAGGGTTAAGAAGACAATCTTACCTTCTCCACTACCTCAATAATACATTCAATTTCTACTCCACATCACTATTCATATCTTACATTTTGATCCCTCCCCTATTTTAGATCTTACACTTTGTATATATACCCAAAAATAAAATATATATTATATTATATATATTTTTTATCTTTACATTTTTGTGAACCCGCGATAGACAACTCTTTATTTTTGGTGTTAGATTCTTTGCCTCTTTTCCTTAGAGACTATGTTTTGCATACATATTTAATTTTTATGCTCTTGCATTTTAAAATACAAAAAACAAAATCTACATACTCATAAAAATACAAAAACATTTCTTGCATTTCATTTACTATGAAGATCTTTAAGATGCTTTGGGGTATGGTTATTTTCCTCATTATTCTTCTTTTAGCATCTCTTTATAGTACTTATGATGTTTATGAAAGTATCATCCATTTCATCATGTTTGTTACTCTTCATGTTTCACTTATGCTATTTTGAGAATAACTAATACTAGTCTTCCGAATTTCAAAACTTTCATTAGGGATTTGTGTAGCAGAATTATTACTCTTTTGGATTATGTGAAGAATTTGGTAGATGATACTCCATTTCCTAATCTTCCTAATCCAATTCCTAATATTCCCTCTCCTATTTCTCCATCTTCTATCCCTAGTTCTTTCCACACTTATGATGGGGCTCAAACTAGGGTTCATGATGTAGATGTGCAAGAGTTCTTTCATTTACCTTCCCCTTCTTATCCGATCCATGATGATATTAAAATAAGGAAAAATGAAAATTATTATAAGCCTATCATTCTGCCTTACACAACATTTTCTCATGACCACCATAACCAATCATCTCTTGCAGAATCTTTACAAGATATGTACACTACATGATACACTATGGTGGATAAACAAGGCTATAAGGGTTTAGGGCTTGGTGTTAATGAACATGGCATTAAAAACCTGATTCATTTATCCCGTAAACAAGATGTGCATGGTATAGGATTCTCGCCTTCTCAAATCAAGGTGGTTGATTTTAATTGTCACCCTCCTCTTCATGTTATTCTTTCAACACCTTCCTTAGATCACCCTGATACTCCTCAAGATGTGGCTAAGAAAGTGTATGTTCAATTAATCAATTCTAAGAAATAAATCTTTAAACCTACACCGAAAGATGCTCTCTTTATATACAAATGTCCTTTTCACTACAATAATACACATTTACTTGCTGATTATGTGCATTTCAAGCTATATGTTAGAGAAAGAGCTTCTTTAAGAGTTATATCTCATTCGTATGCAGTATTACAATTTCTTCATAATTTTAATATAGGGCATTCCCCTCATTCTTCTATAAATTAGATCATTTTTATCCTCTTTTCTCTTAACTAGGGGACAGTAGGTATATCCTTCCAATCTACTAGGATCCATTATGCTCTTAGCATGTATTTTTTTTTGAGCTTTTATTCTTTCTATATTCTATCCCTATGCTTTTGTATTATGGTACATACTTCCTTCGCTCATAATCATTCATGATATCTTTTCTAGGACATTTTGTAAATATATATCTTTGCTACAAAATCTCTTGATACAATTGGTATATCCCTTGCTTTCAGTCCTAGGGGGCAAGGTTTTCCTTCTTTCTCTATCTAAGGATCTACTTTCCTTACCTTAGTGGAATTTTTTTATTCTACAACATTATTTCCTTATAAAGACTTATGTTTTGGCTATGGATGTTAGGAATAAGGTGTCTCAACCTTGGATAATTCCTATTCTTATTATTTGTTTTGTAAAATGTATTTCTTGCAAATAATGTAATTAAGTGTGAGTGTACATGTCTAGTTGGCATTTTGATGTGTCACTCCACTTGAGGTGTCGACATCTTGAATTGTGTGTAAGGAGATCATGGTTGAAACAGTTATGACGAATTCCTATGACACGTAAGAGCTATTTCTAGAAGATTCAATGATGGGTGAAGACATGCAAGACATGTGGCAACTGATAAAATTGAGTACTATACACTCTTCCACAATCATGGGGTTTGGGTTCCTATTTTCTCAGAGAATGGTAAAACCCTAATACGACTATCTTTGGAAGTTGCCCTAAAAATGAAAGCGCATGATATAAGTGTTTTTTAGGGTTACAGACTGGGATAGGAAAAGAGTGTATTTTTGGTATGATCTAGTGCTACTATATTTGTCTTTGAGTGTCGATTGCCTCCTGAAAGAACTTGCATTGCAAGTGTGTTGTAACCGTTGTCTTGAAGATAATACATTGTGCAGGTTTTGGAGTGCTGGGGTTTTTTACCGAAAGGTTTTCCCCAGGGTAAATCATTGTGCCATTCTCTATTTTCTGTATGCATGGTATATGGCTGCAATATCATTGTTAAAGTAGTTAATGAATCTAAAATTGTAAGGATTTAAAAGAATTTGCACAATACTTTCCTTTAGAGATTAGTGTAGGAAGTTGTTTCCGCACCTAAGTTTCCTTACAATGGATACCCTCTTATATGAGAGGTGATTGTCCTAGGTCATCAACTCTTCTTTATTTTTTAAATTATGTTCTTTATAAACTCTTTCTCTTGCTTTGGGTTAGAGTTGGCTTCCTTCATTCCAAGATTCCTCTTCCTCTTGATCGCAGGGGGCTTGATGATCAAATCTTTGGTCCCTCTTTGCTTTTCTTTGGAAGATGAAATTTTATCATAAGCACTCCTCTATGGTGGGAGTCTTGCTAATAAGATCTCTTCCTCTTTGAGGATCCCTTTTCCATATGTGACATATCCATTTCATGATTATCTATTCTCTTATAAGTAAGGGTCAATACTCTTTGCTAAGGATATCATGCATATTATTGTTAAACATGATATCTCCTTACCTTGTGAAGTAGGTATCCTCATTCTCTTCCTTATCCTGCCTAGTAGATAGCCATGATAAGGAGGGGGCATATATAGGGCCTCCCTTATAGTATAGTTTACATTTTTTTAACATGCTAAGTCCTTGGAAGGTAACACACATAAGTTGCTAAATCCTAAAGAGACACAGTTTTACTTTTTATTTTTGCTAAATCTTTGGAAGGTAACACACATAAGTTGGTAAATCCTGAAGAGATACACATTTTTCAAATTCAAATATGCTAAATGCTTGGAAGGTAATGCACATAAGTTGCTAAATATTGAAAAGAAATGCATTTTATATTCCATAGTGATACAAGAATGTGGATTTATGGATATCCAAAAGCCGTTAGAAGACGCATTAAAATTACAAGCACAGTTCATGGGCGAACTTGTTGGGCTCTCCCTCCTTGGTGATTCATGGTAAGGTGGGAATCTTACTATGCAAGGTAATCACTTTCTCTTTTCTCTCTTTCGATTTCATGTTAGTAGGATTAGATCATGAAGCTATATTATTTATAGTGTTGCTCTTGTATTGCTTATGTAGTCATGTATGATTTCTATGATTAATTTCTCTTTTCTTTCATATCTTTGTGCATGTATGTTGAGTTAGAATCCTTGGTCTGGGGCTCATTTCCTTGACTAAGTGATGTTCTACCTCATTGTGATCCACTGGAGTCTTTCTTCTAACTTTACCGCAAGTATGTTCGATTTCCATACTCCCGCTAAAGTGGGAGCTTAATGTATCATCTTAAAATGGAAGCACTTCCCTGTTAAGAAATTTTATCCCTCCTTAGGGGGTGTTTTTGACCATCATCATATTTTCCTCTCATTTCTGCACCCTCTCCCGCTTCTGTGCCTTTTTAAGACCCTGATTGGGCCTCTTCGAACACTATTTATCCCACTTGGAACATTTTCCAGGGGTTCTGACTCCCTGGGTCAAGGTTGAACTTGACCTTGACTTAGGTCAAAGTCAATCTCAACCTTGACCTAGTTCAAGGTCGACCTCAATTTTTACCTAGGTCTCTCTTTCCAATTGGAAAGTTTGTCGACTGCCAGGGGTCATTCAAAAGTTCATTTCCCGCTTCTGGGTCGGTTGTTTTAGGTTCCAAAGTAACGATTATTGAAATTATATTTAATATAGGTCCTCTTATAGGGGTATAGGTCTAATTGGAATTTAATTCTCCTATGTAGGCCTCTCTAGAATATTGTGCCCTAGATTTGTATATAAGGAAGTTTTCTGCTCTCATTTTCTCTAAGCATGATCACAAGTGAACAACCATCAACTAAGCAAGAATCGAAGTGAACAAGACTAATTAAGAAGAAAGAATTCTATATGTTCTCAAGATTTAAAATTTCAATCAAGGTTTTCAAATCTTCCTCTCAAGCATTCAAGTTCTTGATTGAAGATCAAGGATTCAAGCATTCAAGCCTTTGAAGGGATTTGGTTCAAGTATTCAAGATTCATCATTCAAACCCTAGATCTATCCATCATGGTGGTGTGATCTTCCTTCAAGATCATTTGTGCATCCTCAAGATTCATTCATTCTTCCTTCAAGGTGGATTCCAAGCATATAATAATGAATTTTTATGGTTTCTAATATTGAGTCCAAGCTTTCATAGTTACATACTTGTTTACATTCGAAGTATAATTGCATATCTATTGTTATAGCTTCATTATTAGAACTACTTCTACTACTTGCTAGCATTCCCTATTTCAATTATTGATTTCAAGCTTAGTTCCTAAATCAGGGTTTGACTAAGGCAAACCCCTTCCCCCCAAAAAACAAACCATTTTTCTTGTAGGGACAGGTTCAGAATAGCGAATCGGAGTGCAAATCTAGATACCCTTTTTGGAAAAATGTCAGGATCTGGAAACAAATTTTTTGTCAGACTGTGCAAGTTAGAATCAGAATTTATGGGTCAGAATCAGACCTTTTGGGTCAAAGGTGACATTCATTTTTGGGTGAAAATCAGACCTGAGCCAGATTCGGAAAAGATTTCTGGGTTTTCTCTGTCTCTGCGTTTCTCTTCCAAATCCAGTTGTAGAATTCCCAGAAACTCAGTACAGACACCCAAAAACAACATTCTTCAGATCTGTTTCATTTTGAGGTTAGTACTTGTCTTCATTTCAATTAAATTTTTAATCTTCCTAAACCTATTACACACTCTTATCTCTAAAATGGAACTTAGGGTTTTTCTCTTTATCCCTATCCTTGATAGGTTGATTCATTTATGCATTGACCTTTTCTTTGGGGTCAATCAATTTGGATCTCCCCTTCATGAAATTTGGGGTTAAGAGGACAATCTTACCTTCTCCACTACCTAAAAAATACATTCAATTTATACTCCACACCACTATTCATATCTCACATTTTGATCCCTCTCTTATTTTAGATCTTACACTTTACACATATACCCAAAAATAAAATATATATTATATTATATATATTTTTTAATCTTTACACATTTATACATATATTTCCCCTTTTATCATTTCCCCCTTTCACCTTATCATTTACCCCTTTATCATATCATTTCCTCCTTTTTTGAAAATAATGACAAAGGTGTAATACTTACAACTTGTCAAAAATGTGGGAATGGGATTTTGAATGTCCTCCATTAGCTTCTCCCATTTCTCTTTGAGGTACTCAAGGGTCATGAAATCCAAGGTGAGTCTGGCATGGATGTCATATATGCTCTCTTTAACATACATCTCTGGGGTGACAATCAATGCTTTTTCCAAAGTAATATGTTTCAATAGCAGTATGAGATTCAGGAGTAACATAGCTTGCAGCTCAGTTACCTCATCTTAGATTATTCTTTCTTCCTTTTGAAGTTCAAGTCTCAACTATTTTGCTTCTATAATCTTGTCATAATGCAATTTGAATGAATTTTCCTCAGTTGTGAGACTTTGTGAACTAGCCTTGAGATCTTCATCACTTTTGGCTATCTTTTAACTATGCTCAGTAGTGAAAGTCTCTAATGTAGACAAATTTTGAATTAAGTTGACTACTTCTAATATTATGGGATCCATAGTAGTAACTAATTCAAAAAATTTTACCTTATGTTCTGCCACTTCTTGGTTGATTTTCTCTATAAGCTTGTATTGACACTTCTGCTCAACATGTTCCTCAATTACCTTGTTTGAACCTAAATTTTGGAATGTAATGGTGTTGGTGAGTGCTGATAATTGATCAATTATAGAAGCATTTTGATCAATGTCAGTATCAGGAACAATTTGCAATAGTATTTCATTGGTTGTATCCAGGACTTGGGAGTTCTTGTGCTCCTTCTTGAGCTTGTCCTGTATTGCCTCTCTTTTACATAGCTCTCCATGTTGGAATTACTGGAATGATGTACTAAGAGGGGAGGGGTGAATCAGTACCTCTAAAAATTTTATGTGATTAGCCCATTAACCTTTGTGTCATCAAATTTGTATATTCACCTATCTATCTGTTCATCTTTCTTTATGTATGTGAAATCATAACATAAGTTCTTTACATGTGTAAACATTCAAGAAACATACATGAAAGTAAATAACATAGAATACAAAATATCATATCGCAAAAAACTCCTGTTAGGAAGTAAAAATTGTGGTGGGGATGTCACCCACAAAACTTCACTATCTGCAGATAAGAAGGGAGCCGATTAAGGCTTACAATTTGATCACTTCTAATGATCTACCCTGTTAGGAGTATTAGAGTGGAGACCTATTAGGATCTACTTTGTTTGAATCTTTAGCAACACTGTTAAGTGTGCACTCTATTAAGATATTTGTCAAGAACTATTAAGTCCACCTTCTACTAAAGGATTTCTGATGTGATGAACTTGTTGGAATGCAACTACATTATAAATATTGATTTGATAGTATATGAAATCTTTAATTGCTGATAACAGATCCTATAAAGCTTACAATATATATGTAATCACCTTGAGTGATTGAATGATACCTTATCTCTACTCGTTGGTAGCCTTGTCTGTGTTATTGAAAACTGATATGATCTATTTCTGAACTTTGCATGAATTCACTTCTGCTGCTTAGATGCTCTTCATGGCTACAATCATTTTTCAACTATGTTATGTATTACAATGATTGAACATCTATATATACTAGATTCTAGGTCCATTATTGATTCACACTTTTCAAGTTAACTCTAGATCCAAGGTTTACAACTTGACCTTGATCTTTAGTTAGTTATGTTTTAGATCCATTAGGATGATTTAAAATAATTACAATATACTCGCTTCACCCTCAAGTAATGATTTAAAACAAATTAAAAATCTATAAATAGAATTACAATGTTTTATCTGACATGGAAAGTCAGATCCACTTTTTACGGGTTCTGTAATTGACTGTCGGTTTTGATGCTCGGGCTACTCTGTCAGTCTGTCGGGTTTCTTTCATTCTTTTCTCTATTGGGCGTCTACTCCGCCAATGTCCCTAAATTGAACTATTCGTCAGGTTCCTTACCTTTTTTTCTCTGTCAGTGATGTTCATAAAACTATACCATCGGTGGTGTCCTTTATGCTTTATTGTTGATTCAACACTTGTCAATGTTTTTTAGGTAATTTTATGCTTAGAATTTTCATGACAAGCATTGTCATCTCGTCGGGTAAGGCAGTATGTTGTCTATCAGGTATGCCTATAGCGATGACCTTTATCATGTTTTTCACTTAAGTATACTAATGGAAAACCTTAATGTCATCAATCTCCCCCTTTGACATTAGTATCAAAAACTGATATGTGCAACATACTTAATGTACTGGTATGTACACCTGTGCATACTCCTTTGTTTGCTTTCTTTAGTCATTAAATGACTCCCCCTACGCATATGTCAGTACGTGTAAGTGTATATACATATAATTTCCTTCCCCTTTTTGTTTCCCTTTTTTTTTGAGATATATGGTATAATGTACATATAATATACATGTCCTTTCCTCTTTCTTCTAATGTAGTATATTGTACATATGCACATGCATTCATTCCTCCTTTTTTGATAATAAAGGAAAAGGTACTTACAACTTGTCAAAAATGTGGCAGTGTGAGGCTTTGATTTCCTCCATCATCTTCTCCCATTTATCCTTCAAATTTTCTAGAGCCATGTGCTCAATTGATATCCTCACATGCATATCATAGATTTTGTCTACCATATACATCTCTAGGGTCGAGATCAGATTCCTTGCATCTGTAATGTGTTGTTGCAGAGTAGTGAGGTTTGGCAATATGTGAGCCTATAGCTCGGTAACCTCATTCCTAAATTGTGTCTGTACATCCCATATTTCTTTTCTTAACTTGTTTACCTCTGTGATCTTGTTGTGATGCAACTTTATTGCATTTGCATCAGAGGTTAAACTTTGTGCACTTACTGTCAGATCTGAATCTAATTGGGACAACTTTTCACCATTCTCTTTTGTGAAATTGTCAAGTGTGCACATTTGTTGAACTAAGGTAATAGCTTATGCAATCATTGGTTCTAATTGACTTGCTAGTTTAGAGATATTTACTTTGTTTTCTACCACTTCTTGGTTGATATTCTCAACTAGTTTGTGTTGATATTTCTTCTCTGCCTATTCTTCCATTGCCTTCTCTGCATATACACTTTGAGTGGTGATGGCATCGGTAAGAACTACAATTTGTTCCATGACTGATATGTAATTTTTAACTTTTACCTCAGGAACAAGTTGATGTAGTATATCCCTAGCTTTGTCAAGTGCTTGGGCTTCCCTATGTTCTTTTCTCATTTTCTCTTGTAGGGATTTTCTTTCACACATCACTCCAAACTTTTGAATTGTTTCAACATCTAAAGTTGATACATCCCACTTGGGTATTTCAATTACCTCATCAAGTGTTACAACCAAGATATCTTTCTTTATTAATTTCTTCTTCTTCTTTTGTTGGGAGAAGGACTGGTGAACTACTAGTTGTAGATCTTGAGATTGGATTGATTTGGTAGGTGAAGGTCGAGAAGATGAAGCTTCTTGTTGCTTCTGTTCAGAGTCCACCTATTGGTTGTGTGAAGATGTCTCTTCAGTGGCCTTGGGTGTATCAATAAATTTTTCTTCCTTTTCCTTCATGCTATCATCTTGCTTAACTTCTTCAGTCTTTTATTTTTCTTCATTCTTTCTCAATGTTTCATCCCTGTTAGTATCTTCTCCTTTGTCCTTTTCAATAGATAATTTTTTTTGAGTTTCGGTTGCATCCTTCATCTCTGTGTCTATATCCTTTTGTGTGTCTGATGCATCTTTAATTTCATCATTACCCATGTCCTCGGGTATGTTATCATCTTTCTTAGATGATTTCTCCTGACTATATTTAATATCAATAGCTTCTATCAATATTTGTATGTTGGTCAGAGTATTTACCTCTGCAGTGTCAATAAGTGTGTCCTGTCCGTCGGTATCACCTTGTGCAATAGTGACATCTTCATCTTTTTGCACCTCTTTTGTAGGGTATTTTCCTGTAATGTCATTAACGATATTATCCAACGATGTTTGATCATTGACATCCTCATTTATGTTACCTTTTATTGTCAATTCTTCTTTGGTAACCTCTGGTTCATCATCCAAGTCAATATGAGTTGGGCTTGGTGGAATTTGGTTTTCTTCACTTTGTGTTTTGTCAAGAGTAGTGTCGGGCCATACTTCATCTGCAAATTTAGTATTCTTGTTGCCTATTGTATCACTATCTTCTCTTTCTAATTCAACTGATGAATCACTCTGTGCATCTTTAATGATGATGTGTTCTTTCTTCGGACTAGCTTCCTTAGTAGGTTTTTGAGTATTTTACACCACTTCTTAATGCTTTCCTGATCCAGCTCAATTAGCTTCCCTTGAAGGAATTTTTATGCTCTCAGTTTGGGTGAGAACTCCTTTTCATATTTTTTCATCATTTCATCTGTCTCTTGCTTCGCTGAATTAGAAGGCATAAGAGTAACAAGTACTCTTTCTATTATCTCCTTTTCTGTATGAAGAGAAAATGTCCATCTTGTAGACAATCTGTCCGTTAGCTCCTTAGGTACTTCATATTCCTTGAATTGAAGTGGAACATAATTGTGTTTGCACATTTTATCTATTATAGCTTCTTTAATTTTATTTTGATCCTCTGGATCAAGTTTCAACCATTTCCTAATATTAGGATCTGAAATAGATTGTGATTCTGAAAAGTTTTTACATATTTCCTCAATGGTTTTAGGGATCAAGGGTTCTTTCCCTTTCTATACTTCTTGGTCAGCTTCATCCATAGCTGAGTCATCTAGATCTTATTTTTTTCTAACCAACTTCCTCCTTTTGGTTTGTTTCCCCTTTGGTGAGACTGGTCTCCTCTTGTAGATTCTCACTCTCCCTTTCTTCAATGGTGAAGGAATTGCTTCATTTACTATTTGACTTCTTGTCCTTGAAGCAGTTGTTGTCCTTGATTTTTGAGGTGGAGGAGGAGGTGGTGAATCTAACTTTGTAGCCTCTGAATCACTCTTTTATGTATCTTAATGTTGACAGGGTTTTGCTGACCGGGTCTGCCAACAGTCATAAGTTGTCATCAGGTACCGGAGGTACCGGCCAACTCTGCCTGCAAAGGTAGTCTAGGGAAAATAGATTCCTTGGGCCTTCAAGAACCTGGGTGTTGGGTAACGACAATGTGGGTCTCCGTTGGGAGAAGTGACTATTTTCGAGGGGGATAGCTGGTTTCTTCAACTCATTCTCTCCGGAGATTCAATAAGGTAAGGTTTACCCCTAGCATTCTACACTTAGAAAATAAAATGAAAAAGATCCTGTAGGGTTAGAAACACTTCATCTAACTATAGTCATGTTTAAACGTCCAGAACATCAATAATACTCTGACATACTACACTAAATACTGAAGAAATACACAACCATCAGCTAGTATTTTTATCAGTAGTGAGGGTAAAGAGGTCATTGATCTATTTTAACATATCAAAGTAGAAGACATAAGAAACATAAAACATGAAATACCATTAACTCAAAAGAAAGAACGCCAACAACATCATTGCACATAATTTTTCTTTCTTCATTAATGTCCCTTCCAGCAAGCACTGGTGCGTGATACAATGGTGGCTCCAGGGGAGTGTCTAACTATTGAAAATGGAACAATGGAGCATTGAGCTCTGCAACTAAAAGTGATAAATCGCCTTTCTATTACTGTGGAAAATAAAATCATCAATTTTGTCGACCACTGGAAATGGGCCGGTCTGGCTATTTATACAACTCTCCTCTAACCCTAACCCTATTTTACATCATGTTTCAATAAAATACAATATCTGGGGGCCAATACAACCTGTGCCACCCTACAAAATACCTTAAGACAGAATAGGTCTGACATGTCAGAAGAATGAGACAAGAATATACAGTGGAAGAATCAGCCTCGAGAAGAGAGCCAGGAAGGAGAAGGAAGAAAGTAGGTCCCCCGGGGATCAAGGCTACATGCCTCATAAATGGGAAATGTGGTGCCCTATCTCCAATGTGCTAGGTGTACCCCTAAGTGGCACCTCGAGAAGACCATCCTATCAGAAGACTAACTATTGAGTTGACGCCCCCTTGATGTATCCAACCACCTTTTGACAGCCTTTATTAATCACTTCTGAAAGCGACCGGTCGGCCTCGGGGACTGGGACACGGATCACTTGAAAAAATACAAAATTTTTGGATCTAAGACTCCAGGATCCGGGAACTTATGTCCCCAAAATAATAAAGAATACCCAAGGCTTGGGTTTTTGTTGGCCTCCGGAGAAAGCTCAAGGTTGCTTATTATCATTGAAATCCTGGAGGAGACAGGAAATGCCATCTTCATCTACGTCTTTCAGACTGGCCCTTCGGTGCTTAGCCACTTCAATTTGTTCCCCCAGGTTTGGAACATTCTCTTTAAACTCATCGGCCATTCTTGCTGCGTCGTGGCCACTAAGTACCATGCGAGTTAATTTTGTCATTTGGGCCCCATCTATCCCCTTCGGGAATTGATACCGGGACTTCATTATTTCATCAAAACTCCCCAAAACTGAATCTTTTAGGGTACATGTATCTGTGCTGAGGGGGTTAGCCTCGGAAGTCTTTATTAAAAAAGACTTGTACAAATTGAAAGAATATTTCACAGAGTTGACCTTATCTTGCAGAGACCCTACCAGTTGCTTGATTACCTTCAATGTAAGGTCAAGTATGGAGTGCTGGGTCCTCACAAAATCAAATGATTCATCCCCCAATATTCCAGATTTAGAAATCATTTCCTCTCCTAGGCTAAGGAGTTCCTCAAGCTCCACCTTTTGTTCTTGATAATTCTCGATATAACCCTCCCATAGTTCAATAAGAATTTTTGCCTGGTGTACAACCTGCTGGGCCATATATAAATCTGGGAGGGTGGATACTAGGAAATGCTGGGTGTTTCCTATTTACAAGGTGAGCCATTCGTCCACTTCCTGGGCCTTCTTCTTCATTATTCATAGGGAATCTATATCACTCTACGGTAGATCTTCAGAGGTGGAGGCCTCTGGAGGAGCGGCATTAACAGGTCAAGCCAACATAGTGAGCAGCCCCATAAGGTTTACGTTCTTTACCTTTTCTGCTTTGAGCCTCTGGGCTTCTTTCTAATAATGGGCCTCTACTTCCCTAGCTACCTCCTTCAGCAAGTCCACCTCGCCCTACTTTTCTCTTTTACCTAGCGGTATCTCTGCAACATTATAATCTCCAGGTTCCGTGGTTGCTTCATCAATGCCTAGGGGAGGTGTTGCCACAATGGAAACTGTTTCTCTATCTAGCCCAGTTCAAAGAGTATGAACTATCTGGGATTTCTTAGCCTTTGGTGGGGCCTGGACTTGGGCCATCATTTCAGCCAGGGAGAGAGGAGCTACAGGAGTTGAAGCTTTTCTTTTCCCGCTCTCTATTAACCACTGAGGCAGTAGGGGTGGCCTTCCTGCCATAATCTATTCCCTTGGTTCTTCCCCGGTGTCCTGCGGCTGTTTCTCCTCAATGGCGTGGACCTCATCTGTCCCTCTCCCTGGGTCCTCTTCTTCTATAGCAACATTTTCTTCGTCAACTTCCATCTCCTCAGCCTTTTCCTTGGTATCTATTACTTTGTCTGGACTTTGGTAGGCTTCCTCGGGGATTTCTTCTTCATGTTGCTCTTCTTCCACTGCCGGGGCTTCTTCCTCTATTGGTACATCTTTTGGAAGTAGGGGAGGTGTTGGGCCGAGATTTAGAGTTTGGGCCATGGTAATTACCTACCCAAAGGTTTCTCCCAGGAGTGGCCCCTGGAATGTGGTGGCTAGGGTTACGGTTATTCCCAAAGGTCTGGTTCCCCCAGTAGATGTCATTTGTTCACCTTGCCTTTGTTGGTCCACTCCCGGACCCTGCATTTCTTGAGCCCCGGAGGCAATCTCCGGCTCTGGTTCTTTCTCTTCTACCTGCTTTTCTTGTTCTTGTGCAGGCTCTTGTTCAAGAGCTTTTTTCTCTACAGCCTCTGGTTCTGCCCCTGGGACTTCTGTCCCTGCTTGTCTGTTGTCCCCCTACAAGTTTCCAAACTCATCAGCTGCAAAAACATCATCAAATTCCTCTTGCAGAGGGGGACTGGATGGGACCTCAGCAGGCTCTACTTCCTTCTCCAGCTCCGGGGAACTGGAAAAGAGGATTTCTACTTGTTGGGCTTGGGATGTTCTCGACCTCGGCTTTGCCTTAGGCTTTTTATTAAGCCTCTTATTTCTCTGGGTAACCAAAGGTGGCCCCGCATCCCTTATTGCTTCTTCTTCCATGGGATCCACCCCCGTTTCCTTCAACATTAGGGCTGCTAGTGACGGGGAGGAAGAGCGACAAATTGGCCTGGCCATGAGCGGTGGGGTGGCTAGCCGTGTTATTAATTGCTCCCTCATCTGCTGGGAGGCTGCCACTGATTGTTTGATCTATTCCTTTATGGAGACTTCTTGCGTAGAAGGGGTCGCATCTATCTCTTTTCCCTAATCCATTCTCTGTGAAGAAGTCCCGGCCCTCGGAGTTAATTTTGGTGCCGGTTGGGCTTCTCTGTGGGTACTTTCGGGGCACACCCTTTTGAAATAGGCATGACTTCGCTTGACCACCTCTCGAGTGAAGTCCTCAATTATGGGCCCTTCCTAGGCATCCCAGTTTACTGGTAGAAGAGTCCTTGTGTCGATCCCCTTTGCCTTGTACTGGGGATCGGTAGTGGGGGCGACATCTAAAAAGTTTGTCGGGAACCTCTGGAGCTTCAACTTTTGCATCATGTCAGTCATCATTCTAACGTAGTGCCTGCTCCACACCTCTACATCATCTTGGAAATCTACCCTGAAATCCTCCATATGGATGTGATGGGGCTCTGAAGCCTGGGGCAGTGCCGCTGCTATCTTTCTATGCAGATCAAAAAATTTCCACGCTAAGTAAAGTTCCCCCAAGTTGTAACTTTTCAATTCATTGTTCACCTCCTTTGCGGCGGTCAGGTTGTATGTGTAGTTCCCGCAGGTGATTGGGAACAGAATATTGGGTATTTTCTTCAAGGCGAAGAGGGTATGCACCTTCATCATTTGCCTGCAGTATTCCAATAGCACGATCTTGTCCACACAATGTTTGGGCAACAAGTAGGGTTTCCCAGAGAAGCCAGTGACCCTAATATAGGTGTGCTATTGGAATTGAATGTAGAAATGTCTGTAATTTCAGACCAAATTCATCACCTCTGAGGATAGGCGGTATCCAGCATCCTGAATGGGTGTGAGCAGATGATAGTAAATGAACGCATCATTTACTTGGCAAAAACTGGGGAAGTTGGCTTCCCATTCAAGTTGTGGGAAATGGTCCCATGGTGCCTTTAGTCCCAGGCCAATCTTGAGCATGCCGTCTGTAAGTAGGCCGTGGGGGTGGGGCCTCTGCTGCGCCAGGGCCCAGAAAACATAGGAAGACATGCAAAATTTCTTCTTCCTATTTAGTTGAAGGAACTGGGAGTCAATATGGTTGGAAATTATTGTTGCCCAGTCAAAGTATCCTCCCTTGGTGGAGATGCCGAGGAGGAAGTAATACATCCATTTAGAAAACTCCTGGGCAGAGGGCTGCCCAAAGACCCGGGCCAATGCTATCATTCCCATCTGAATGCTCTCTTTGAACTCGGAGTGGGGAATTTCTATCTTCATCCTTTTGGGGTCCCTCCTTGGAACCTTGAGCCAATGTGTATTCATATATACCTAGGTGACATCCTCTAGATATGTGAATTGGGCCAAGGCATCAGTCCTTGTAACCACTAAGGCCTTGGCAAATTGTGGGATTCCTAGTCCTGCCTGGAATGTGACTGGGTCAAGGGATACCAGAGGAGTAGGGTATCTAGTTGGTTCCGCGACCGCGAGCATAATAGCCCGAACAGAAGAGTTGTAGTTGGTGGCTAGTGTTAAGATAAGCTCCAGAGATTGCACAGAGCACAGGAAACATGCCACCTTGAGGATTTCGGAGTCCCCGATGTTGATTGCTAGTTGATCTCCAGCTTGTCGCTGGATATACATTATTTTTACCAAGGCTTGCATCTCTGGCCATGTTACGACGCTGGTGTCGGTGATAAGTTTAACTTTGGACTTGATCTTTGAGCCCATAATGACGTTGTCCTGCATGAACTTCATAGTCAGGGGCATCTTCTCCAGGGCCTTCTCCATTTTGGACTTTACTGCTGCCCTGGTGGCTGCTGAGGAAGGTAGTTCTGGACTTCCGGGTGGAGGGGATATAGATGCTTCAGACAGGTTCGGGAAGTGGGCTTCGGGAACCTAAAAGGAAAAGTGACCATCAGAACGTATTAATCAAATAAATATTCTGGGGTCCGGAGATCTTACCACAGTGATTCTTTTTTCTCCTGAAAAGTTAGTTTCATTCAAAAAGAACCGAAATGCACATGCATTATATGAACTTTATATTTTTACAAAATATCCGGGTCTGGGGATTTCATCACACTTGGTAAAGACATGGGATGGATGATGGTAGGAGTCCTAGAGCCCAGAGAGGTAACCATTGGTGCTGACATGTAAAAAGGCAAGTCATCAAGCCCACGTGGGTGCCACATGCATAGGTATTAAATGGAAGTTATGGTGATGACAGCGGAGCCAACTGTCTGAACACGCAAAAAGTGAAGGCCACTTGGCTGGAATTGATTATGTGCATGGGAAATAAATGAGGGTCTGACTAGTTTTATGGAAGAGAGAGAAAACCACCTGTTTGAAACCGGCCGAGAGTCGAGTTTCAAATAGGTGCTTTTTTGCCCCGAAATGAGTTCATGGGCAGAAAAGCAGCAATGCAGGTGACTCGACCACCTTGCCAAGCCACCTGGAAGGATATACATGAAGGTTGAGGGGTATATACATGGGAACAAAGGGATATACAAAGCCTATACACAAATATACACACATGTACAACATGGAATGACGTCCGCAGGAAACCAGGCAAGGTAGAGTATATATAGTTGTTTACATATTTTACAAACTAACCACCTCTGCGCAGAGGGCGAACAACCCTCTGGCAGAACCGACCCACCAACGGGTGGCAAAACTAGAAAAATAGAAGACAGACAAAACAGAAAGATGAAAAATGAAAGCAAGAAAAGAGACACCAAACAAACCAGAGGAAAACAAAAAGGCAGGAACAGAAACACCAACCTGAGAATCCTGAAAGGCGGAGGAAAGGAGGAAGTTACCAAGGGAGCTCTGCAATAGCTATAGTTGTCAAACGGTCACAACCGCCACCACGAAGCACTCACGATCACCTGATAAGGACTGGAAGTGTTAAGCATGTATTATAGCTAACTCTCTGAAAATTGCTCTGTAATCGCTCTAAAATCGCTTTGAGTGCTTGAAAGTTTTAATCGCGATAAATGTGAAAGAGACTGGTAAGTTCTATTTATACCTGTGGTAAAAAGGGCAATTCACCTCCTTCTAGAAATCTCTAGACAAGCACTCCCTCTGGACCCTGGTCCCAGAGATTCCTTGTGACGTCACCCTTAAGAACACCATGCCGAAGAATCCTGGAGCCCAGAGTTTGGCTCCCAATGAAGAACAACCTCTGGGACAAGAGTCCCAGAGGTAGAAAACCAAGCAAACAAGACACAACGGGGAAGAAAACCATGGAGAAAGAAAATGAAAAGGAAAAAAAAGGACAAGGGAAAGCCGCAAGCAAAAACAAATAAAAGAAAAAGGGGGACCCAACATTTTGCACACAAAATATAGGGACGAGGATGCAGGGCATAACAAATGGCAACTATCTAGGACGAATGCCTTGGCACATTTGAGAACTATAGAATCTCTGGTTAGCAAAACTAGAACAAGCCACTTCCCGAAGTGTCTGATAGGTAAAGAGAAACATATCTGGGAGAATCCAACCATACGAGAATCAGTCTGGATTCCTTCATCAGCTGTGTCGTGTGTGCTTTGGAAGGAAATCAAGCTAATGACCTTTGGGAGGAGTAAAGAAGAGGCACTAATTACATCGAACCAGTCGTCAATTTGTTTGTTTCCCCTAGAGGCCAGAGTTTCATCCCACTTTTCCTCTTTTGTTATTTTGTTTGTCTCTAGGTGGGGAAGGCGGTACTTCTTTCACCATTAAGCTTAAGTTTAGCTAATTTTAATGGTGGTACTTCTTTCACCTGTCCACCTACACTTAGATGTTTTAAGAGGGGATAAAACTCTAGACCTGGAAATAATTCCTTAAAGTTTTAGACCTGGGTCAACCAATCAGTACAACCGATCTACCCTCGGCGTGTCCGATTACTTGTTCCTTATATTACTTGTGTTTACTAATTGCCAGACTCCTGGAGGCAACACCCAATGGAGATTGCTCAAAATGTGCCATAACCTATGAAATAACCCCGGAGACCAGGCCAACTCCACTGGGCTAAAGATAGATTCTAAAGTTCACCATGCCATAGACATCATACCGGAAACTAGAGTTTATGTGAAGCATTCCAACTCCTGCAAGACATAACAGAATGCTGGGACCCTGGAAGAAAACCAAAAATGAAAACAAAAACAACAAAAGAGGACTGCCCCGGAGGGCAGTCGACGAGGCTATTTACAAGATAGGGTACCTCACAATGAGGCACCTGGAAGAAATATTTACAAGCAGAATGCTTTACATATAATACAACTTTGGACAAACTTACCCTATTCGAAGTAGTGTTTGAGGAACTATCCATTAACGAAAAATGAGACAGGTTCACCAGTCAGGGTGTTAAGGTGGTAAGTATTTGCCCCGTAGATTTCCGAGATTAGATATGGTCTGAGCCAGAGCCATTGGAACTTGGTATGCCTTCCTTTCTTTTCCCGGGCCTTGTCCCACAACAGGACCAGATCTGAAATTTGAAAAGCCTTGTATTGGGCTCTTCTGTCAAACCATCATTTTACCACTGCTTGATGATGCACAAAATGTTCAAGGGCTGCGTCTCACTATTCTTCCATTCGCACTAGATTTAAGAGCCAAACCTCCACGATGTTGTCCCTGTTGCTTAATTCTTGCATAAACTGTAAAACTGGGATCTGTAAGTTAACTGGGAATACAGGGTTCTAACCATAAACCAGATAGAACAGGGATGTTCCTAGGGAAGCCTTGACACGAATGCAATCCACCCAGAGGGCGAATTTCAACTTTTGATGCCAATCCCAGGGATTCTGTTCTAGCAAGTGTTTGATCACTTCAAGTAGATTTTTGTTCGTTGATTCAGCAACGCCGTTCCCCTGGGGATAGTAGTTGTTGGAAAACTTCAAAGTGATCCTCCGATTGTAGGTCCATTCGAGTAACTGCACCAAAGAAAACGTCAGACCATTGTCACATACCAAAGCAAAGGGCATTCCAAACCGTGTGACAATGTTTTCTTCCAGAAATTTGATAACTACGTCTTCCATGTTGTTTTTGCACCGTATGGCCTCAGACCACCGAGTGCAGTAATCAGTAGCAGTGAGAATGTATTAGTGGTTGGCAGAAAAGTTGGGGTTGATTTCCTTGATGAAGTCAAATGCCCATTGAGCGAAGGGTCTGGCCTCATAGACTGGTTGTAAAGGCATAGCTGGGTTATGCTCATGATGCACCGCGGTTTGGCAAGTATGGCATTTCCTTACATGAGTGTAAACATCCTTGAATATATAGGGCCAATAGTATCTGGCCTGAAGGATCTGATGGGCAATGGCGTCAGCTGAGCCATGCCCGATTCCAAACTACTTGTGAAATTCATTAATCACTTTCATAGCCTGGTCTCTGTCGATGCACCAGAAGTACACTCCCTCATAGTTTCTACGGTAGAGCACCAAGTTTTTGATCATGAAGTGGGTGCTTTTCATCCACAGGGCACGGCATTTTTGGGGAGGTAATCCCTCCGGGCATTTATTATTTAGTAGCAAATATACCAAATCGGTATACCACGGGTCTTGGGTAATGGACTCCACTGTGTAAGTTTGACATTCTATGCGGGGAGTCTCTTCTGCCATCGCTCAACTTAGTCTCGACCCTGGACTATCTTCACGGGCTGCATTTCTAAGTCATATTCCTGGACGATGGCCATCCATTTCCCCCGTCTCTCACCCAATTCACTCTGCATTAGCAGAGACTTGACGGCCTGGTCTGGGATGATAGCATGTGCCTTGCTCTGGAGAATATAATGCCAGAATTTCTTCATGGCGTGAATTAGAGAAAAGGCCTGCTTTTCCAGTGATGAATATTAGACTTTGGCAGTCTTGAAGGGGGAGCTCATGAAAGCTATTGGTCATTCTTCCCCTTCAACCTTTTGACTCAACACTGCCGCGGCCGAATGCGGCGAAGCAAAGGAGTAAATGTAAAACGGAAGGGAATAGTTCGGACTAGCTAGGAAAGGTGCTTCTGTTATTGTTTGTTTAATCTGGGTGAACACCCGCTTTGCTTCAGGACTCCACTCAATTTTGGTATCCTTCTTCATCATCTCATTGAGCGGTTTAACTATTTCTGTGAATCCCATGATGAACCGCCAGACGAAGTTGATCTTTCCGAAGAAGGATCGCATCTCTTTCTTGCTGCCAGGCATTTGTAAGTTTAGCAATGCTTCGACTGTGTCAGGGTCTATGGATATACCCTTCTCAGAGATGATATGCCTGAGCAACTTCCCTTCGGTGACCCTGAATATGCACTTCTTGGGGTTGAGGGATATTCCATATCGGTGACATCTCTTACAGATCTGAGCGAGGTGGGCAGAATGGTCACGCCTATCCCGGGAAAAGATGGTCAAGTCATCCATGTAGATGATTATGCACCGATTTACAAGGCCCTCGAATGCAATGTCCATGGCCTTTTGAAATTTAGCCCCTGCTTTGATCAGACCAAAGGGCATTCTCCTATATGTAAACATTCCCTACTTGGTGGTAAATGCTATTTTCTCTCTATCTTCATACTTAACCATGACCTGGTTATATCCAGAGTACCCATCCAAGAAGGACATCATCTGGGATCCATTCACTATTTGCAACACCTTGTCCAACGAAGGGAGAGGGTGATTATCTTTCTTGGAGGCCTTGTTCAAGTTTCAAAAATCTACGCAAAGGTAGATCTCGCCGTTCTTCTTTCTCACAGGGACTAAATTAGGAACCCACGTAGTGTGCCAGATTGGGAAGATTATCTGAGCTGACAACAATTTTTCTACCTCCTGACGAATCAGGGGTTCAATCAGGGGGTTAACCGGTCTTTGCTTTTGCCGAAAGGGCTTAGCATCAGGTTTCAGGGGAATAGTATGGGTCATGATGGATGTGTCATACGTTTTCAAGTCTTCGTAACCCCATGCAATTACATCAATGTATTCTCGGAGAACCACGAGAATATTCTCCTTCTCCTCAGGAAAATAGGAGGTACCAATGTGAATCATCTTTTCCTCACCGGGCTGGCCGATGTTAACCTTTCTGAACTTCCCTCCCTCGAAGGAGGATAAAAATTTCTCCCAGGCCCGGGATTCCGAGTCGAAGATTCATTCCAACGCAACCATCCCCTTCGGGATGGTGTTAGTAGGTAGGTCCATGATCCCATCATCTTCATCACCCTGCCTAGTATCGTCATGGTCTCGTTCTTCCACTATCTGATTTTTAAAGATGCCAACATTTGCCATGAAGGCCAGGATATGTTGATCGTCCTCAAAAACCTGAAAGTGGATGACATTATCTAGAATGGATGGGGTGGGGACCATCTCAACTGAAAATCTCTGGAGTCGTGAGCCGGCCATTGGCTCAAGGGTGCTGGCAAAAATGGCGAGGGCATCCGGGACATAGTTCCGTCGCCGGGGAATGAGGTCGATGTTGAAGGCATCAAAATCTTCAATAAGGCTCCAAGTTCGGTTGCGGTATGCAGCCAGCCTTTTGTCGTGGCATGTGTATTGACTCCAGACTTGTTTAACAATCAACTCTGAATCACCCAGAGCCCGGAGGTGGGTGACACCTTTCCTTAATGCAAATAAGAGTCCAAGGACCAAAGCCTCGTACTCTATGACATTGTTTGTATAGTTAAACTATATTCTGTAGGACATGAGGAAGGACTTCCCTTGTGGGTTGATTAGTTCTACCCCAGCCCCGCAGCCTTGTTTGGATCAGGACCCATCAAACTTGAGGGTCCATAAGTCATTGTTCGTAATCTGGGGCTGGGGAAGGGGAGTAGCCTTTGGATTGATGTTGGGAGGTTTAGAAGGGGCTCTCTCCTGAACTACTGGCGTGGAGGTAGATTTTACCTCCAAAGGTGTTTGGATTAGGGATTCCCAGGGAGATGGCCTCCGAGGAGTGCATCCCGCAGGAGTACTGGGCCCCGGGGAATCATCTATATGTCTTTTATTCAGGAAGGCATCAAGGTGCCAGTCAGTGACTGAAAGGCAGGGTCCACACTCGAGCTCTAAATGTTTCTGATAGTGTACTCAGCACCAAGTGCTGGATAGGAGTGTGGCAAGGGTTGTTGTGGCACCTTGAGAGTCGATCTCAACTCTCATCTTTTCTTCTAGGTCCTGGGCTCTCTGCTGCACTGTGGGGTCCTCTCTGGGGATGAAATTGAATGTTAAGATTTCAAAGGGTTGGTACACCCCCAGGGAAGTCTCAGACAAAAAGACCTCATTGACCCTCTAGACCTCAGTAAGGGCCTATTTCATCCAGGGTTCACTTTCGACCCAGATTTTATTTGATTCTCCTTCCCATGGAAGCCATAAATGGGTGAAGTCGGTCAAAAAGTATCCATTCAAGGACTTAGACCAATTCTGACTTTATAACATCCCGTAAGTTTTTTGGATGTCCACCACTTGGATATCAATTATGCTGGCTATTCTAGGGTCCTAGATAAGCTGTATCTGGACGTTCTTCAATTCCCCCACCATTTTTATAGCAGTCTTATCCAGTTGGATCACTACACCATTAGATGGGGTGGGATGGAATCCAAGCTTTTGACAAATGGACAAGGGCATGATGTTACCCGAAGCTCCGGAGTCTACTAGGCAATTGTGTATATTTTTGCCTTAGATATTTAGGCCTAGTAGGAAGGGGGGATCCTCATTATTTCCCCAGAAGATGACCGCGTTAGCATCTTCGAACGAGACGGTCTTGGGCGGGCAACTAACGGCTTCCAAGTTTCCCAAGAGCTTAAGAAGAGACTTCTTCTGATCGAGACAGTTAAGAAAAACCTCCATCAAGGTCATAGAGGTGGTGGTCTTCTCTAACGCCTTCGTAATGTCGAATCTTCCTCCTAGGAACTGGTGATTTTCCTCAGTGAGATCTTTTGCTTGGTTAGAGCTAGGACCTTTCAGAGGAGCGGGTCTGTTAGTCGTGTTACTCCTGGGAGGAGGGGTGTCTTTGATAGGAGGTGTGGGCGTGTAAGCTGGTCCTTTACCAACCTGACTCCAAGTATTATATACAGTCTGAAGGTTAGTAAAGGTGTTGGTCTCAAAGGGCGGGATAGATTCATCAAAGAACCCTTGCAGTTTGGATTCTTCCTCATCTTCCCTAGAAGTTCCGAAGAAGATGGTGTCACAAGTGAAGGCACTGTGGGTTGGCTCTTGGACTGGAGGCTCTGGAGGGGTGGTATCATGCGACTGCTGCCTGTCTAGTTGGGAGATCATGATGACCTTCTCCAAGGTGGCACAATTCACCTCATTGTGTGAACCCATGTCATGCAATCTACACCAATTAGTCATGGGCTGGAAGTCTACAACTGGTGTGAAATGTGATGGTCCAGCACCATTTTAGTTAGCATTTTGGTTCGGAGGTGGGCCTCCAGTGTTCACATTATTATTCCATTGCTGTTGATTGGGCCTAGGCCCATTGTTGAAGTTTCTTCCTCTGGCATTGTTGTTTTGTTGGCCAGAGAAAATGTTTCCCCTCTGGGAATTTGAATTTTGGGGTGCGTAGGACACCGCCTTCAGTTGGCCCATGTCCACTGTCAAGGTAGACAACATTTGCCGGAGGGATTCAACCTTGGCAGTCAACTGAGTATTAGCGTCACAATGTGATGGTTGTTGTTGTTGGTTTCCTAAAAAGCCAGCAATATTGGCCAGAGTCGAGGGCGGCAATCCTCCAGTTGTGGATGACTGAAAGAAGGGCACTCCAGATGGTTGTGCTTGAGGCTGTTGTGTCTGTTGTGGCTGATTCCAAGGGAAAGTTTCCAAACTTGGTACCATCTAGGTTTGCGTTGGCTAAACATACCAGGCCTACTGGTCTATCAGGGGTGGTGGGGGATTCATTGCCATCGAGGGGGCACCCATTGCCAGATTGGGGTTGTACCCCCGGCATACGCTGTTCCATCAGGGATCATGCTGAAGGGCGTACTTTTCCCAATATCGCCCGGGGATTTGTTGAGACCACGGGACAATTCTAAAGCTAGGTTATAAACTTTTTTTAAGGTGTCCCAGTTGCCCGCAGTGGTTGTTCTCCAAAGGAGAGTGGCAACGGAAGGGTCCATCGCGTTAAGATAGGTATGTATGGTTACTTCTGGGGATGGAATAAAAGGGCCCATGCATCACTTCAAGGCGTGTTGGAACCTATGGTTAAATGTTGTAAGAGATTCATTGGGTTCCTTCCTGATGGAGATAAACTGGCTATGGGACCAGGCTGGGTCCACATGCATGCGAAAGGCCACTAGGAAGGCGTCCTCCATGTCCTGCCAACTATTTATGGAGTTGGCAGGAAGGTTAAGGTACCAGTTCAACTCGCCCTACCCTAAAGACAAGGGAAACATCTGAGTCACAACATCTTCATGCTGGATCCAGTGTCTATTTATGGCATCCTTACATGCCTTTAAATGCTCTTCTGCAGTATGTGAGCCTAAGTGCTCATACTATGGGCAGATCTTTTCTGGGTGAGAGGGTAAGTCATTGAGTGCGCCCAAAAAAGTTCCCATTGGGGACCTGGTGTTTCCAAAGTATGCGGCCATTGGGAAAACTAAATTTTGGGTAGTTTGGGTACTGGTTCCTGGGATCGCCTGAGATGTTTGGGTATTCTGAGGTATGCTAGACCCTTAGATGATAGTGGCTGGTGAGATTTTCGAGGTCCATTTCTTTCGAACAGGAGGCTCGAGTTCAACAAACCTTCCAGGATTCAGGGCAGACCTAAGAATTCTTTCAAATTTTGTTGGGGAGAAAGACCCAATCCTGTTGAAGGCTTGAATCCTAAAACTATAGCTCGGGGAACCCTTAGGAGGTGTAAAATTGGAATCTCGGGAGGAGGATGAGTTCATGCCCCCCTTCTAGCACCAGTTTCTATTGACGGGTTTTTTGCTGACCGGGTCTGCCAACAGTCATAAGTTGTCACCGAGTACCAGAGGTACTAGCCACCTCTACCTGCAAAGGTAGTCCGGGGAAAATAGATTCCCCGGGCCTTCAAGCACCTGGGTGTTGGGTCATGACAGTGCAGGGCTCAGTTGGGAGAAGTGACTATTTTTGAGGGGGATAGTTGGTTTCTTCAAATCATTCTCTTTCGAGATTCAATAAGGTAAGGTTTACCCCTAGCATTCTACACTTAGCGAATAAAATGAAAAAGATCATGCAGGGTTAGAAACACTTCATCTAACTATAGTCATGTTTAAACATCTGGAACATCAATAATACTCTGACATACTACACTAAATACTGAAGAAATACACAACCATCAGCTAGTATTTTTATCAGTAGCGAGGGTAAAGAGGTCATTGATCTATTTTAACATATCAGAGTAGAAGACATAAGAAACATAAAACATGAAATACCATTAACTCAAAAGTAAGAACGCCAACAAAATCATTGCATAGAATTCTTCTTTCTTCATTAATGTCCCTTCCAGCAAGCACTGGTGTGTGATACAATGGTGGCTCCAGGGGAGCATCTAACTATTGAAAATAGAACAACGAAGCATTGAGATCTGCAACTAAAAGTGAGAAATCGCCTTTCTATTACTATGGACAACAAAATCATCAATTTTGCTGACCCTTGGAAATGGGCCGGTCTGGCTATTTATACAACTCTCCTCTAACCCTAACCCTATTTTACATCATGTTTCAATAAAATACAATATCTGGGGGCCGATACTACCTACACCACCCTACAAAAGACCTTAAGACAGAATAGGTCTGACATGTCAGAAGAATGAGACAAGAATATACAGTGGAAGAATCAGCCTCAAGAAGAGAGCCAGGAAGGAGAAGGAAGAAAGTAGGTCCCCCGGGGATTGAGGCTATATGCCTCATAAATGGGAAATGCGGTGCCCTATCTCCAATGTGCTAGGTGTACCCCTGAGCGGTGCCTCGAGAAGATCATCCTATCAGAAGACCAACTGTTGAGTCGACGCCCCCTTGAAGTATCCAACCACTTTCTGACAGCCTTTATTAACTGCTTTTGAAAGTGACTGGTCGACCTCGGGGTCCAGGACACAAATCACTTGAAAGAATAAAAAAAATTTTAGATCTGAGACTCCGAGATCTGGGAACTTACATCTCCAAAAGAATAAAGAATACCCAACGCTTGATTTTTTCCTGGCCTCCAGAGAAAGCTCAAGGTTTCTTATTATCATTGAAAGCCTGGAGGAGATGGAAAATGCCATCTTCATCTACATCTTTCAGACTAGCCCTTCGGTACTTAGCCACTTCAATTTGTTCCCCCAGGTCTGAAACATTCTCTTTAAACTCATCGGCCATTCTTGCTGCGTCATGGCCACTAAGTACCATGCGAGTTAATTTTGTCATTTGGGCCCCATCTATCCCCTCCAGGGATTGATATTGGGACTTCATTATTTCATCAAAACTCCCCAAAAATGAATCTTCTAGGGTACATGTATCTGTGCTGAGGGGGTCAGCCCCGGAAGTCTTTATTACAAAAGACTTGTACAAATTGAAAGAATATTTCACAGTGTTGACCTTATCTTGCAGAGACCCTACCAGTTGCTTGATTACCTCCAATGTGAGATCAACTCTAGAGTGCTGGGTCCTCACAAAATCAAATGATTCATCCCCCAGTATTCTGGATTCAGAAATTATTTCCTCTCCCAGGCTAAGGAGTTCCTCAAGCTCCACCTTCCATGCTTGATAATTCTTGATATCACCCTCCGATAGATCTTCAGAGGTGGAGGCCTCTAGAGGAGTGACATTAATAGGTTGAGACAGCTTAGTGAGCAACCCCATAAGTTTTGCATTCTTTGCCTTTTTCTACTTTGAGCCTCTGGGCTTCTTTCTCATAATGGGCCTCTACTGCCCTAGCTGCCTCCTTCAGCAAGTCCACCTCACCCTGCTTTCCTCTTTTACCCAGTGGTACCTTTGCAACATTATAGTCTCTGGGTTCCACGGTTGCTTCATCGGCGCCTGGGGGAGGTGTTGCCACAATGGCAACTATTTCTCCGCCCGGCCCAGTTCAAAGAGTATGAACTGTCTGGGCTTTCTTGGCCTTTGGTGGGGCCTGGACTTGGGCCATCATTTCAGCCAGGGAGAGAGGAGCTACGGGAGTTGAAGCTTTTCTTTTCCTGCTCTCTATTAACCATTGAGGCGGTAGGGGTGGCCTTATTGCCAGAATCTGTTCCCTTGGTTCTTCCCCGGTGTCTTGCGACTATTTCTTCTCAGTGGCGTGGACCTCATCTATCCCTCTCCCTGGGTCTTCTTCTTCTATAACAACATTTTCTTCATTAACTTCCATCTCCTTAGCCTTGTCCTTAGTATCTATTACTTTGTCTAGACTTTAGTAGGCTTCCTCAGGGATTTCTTCTTGATGCTGCTCTTCCTGTTGCTCTTCTTCCACTGCCGAGGCTTCTTCCTCTATTGGTACATCTTTTGGTAGTAGGGGAGGTGTTGGGCCAAGATTTAGAGTTTGGGCTGCGGTAATCACCTGCTCAAAGGTTGCTCCTGAGAGTGGCCCCTGGAACGTGGCGGCTGGGGTTATGGTTATTATTGAAGGTTTGATTCCCCCAGTAGATACCATTTGTTCACCTTGCCTTTGTTGGTCCACTCCCAGACCCTACATCGCTTGAGCCCCGAAGGCAATCTCCGGCTCTGGTTCTTTCTCTTCTACCTACTTTTCTTGTTCCTGTGCAGGCTCTTGTTCAAGAGCTTCTTTCTCTATAGCCTCTGGTTCTGCCCCTGGGACTTCTGTCCCTGCTTGTCTATTGTCCCCCTGCAATTTTCTGAACTCATCGACTGCAAAAACATCATCAAATTCCTCTTGCGGAGGGGGACTGGATGGGAACTCAGCAGGCTCTGCTTCCTTCTCCGGCTTCGGGGAACTAGAAGAGAGGATTTCTACTTGTTGGGCTTGGGATATTCCTGACCTTGGCTCTGCCTTAGGATTTTTATTAAGCCTCTTCTTTCTCTAGGTAACCAAAGGTTTGCCCGCATCCCTTATTGCTACTGCTTCCATGTGATCCACCCCCGTTGCCTTCACCATTAGGGCTGCTAGTGACGGGGAGGAAGAGGGATAAATTGGCCTTGCCATGAGCGGTGGGGTGGCCAACCATGTTATTAATTTCTCCCTCATCTACTGGGAGGCTGCCATCGATTTTTTGATATGTTCCTTTATGGAGACTTCTTACGCAGAAGGGGTCGTATCTATCTCTTTTCCCTTATCCGTTCTCTGTGAAGAAGTTCTGGCCCCCGAAGTTAATTTTGGTGCCGATTGGGCTGCTCGGTAGGTACTTTTGGGGTACACCCTTTTGAAATAGGCGTGATTTCACTCGACCAGCTCTCAAGTGAAGTCCTCAATTATGGGCCCTTCCTGGGCATCCCAGTTTACTGGTGGAAGAGTCCTTGTGTCGATCCCCTTTTCCTTATACTGGGGATTGGTAGTGGGGGTGACATCTGAGAAGTCCATCGAGAACCTCTGGAGATTCAACTTTTGCATCATACCGGCTGTCATTCTGACATAGTACCTGCTCCACACCTCTACATTGTCTTGGCAATCTGCCCAAAATTCCTCCATATGGATGTGATGGGGCTCTGAAGCCCGGAGCAGTGCCGCTGCTATCTTTCCATGCGGATCAAAATTTTTCTGCGCTAAGTAAAGTTTCCCCAAGTTCTAACATTTTAGTTCATTGTCCGCCTCCTTTACGGCGGCCAGTGCATGTGTAGTTCCCGCAGGTGATTGGGAACAGAATATTGGGTATTTTCTTTAGGGCGAAGAGGGTATGCACCTCTATCATTTGCCTGCAGTATTCCAATAGCACGATCTTGTCCCCACAGTGTTTGGGCAACAAGTAGGGTTTCCCAAAGAAGCCAGTGATCCTAATATAGGTGTGCTATTGGAATTAAATGTAGTAATGTCCATAATTCCAAACCAAATTTATCGCCTTTGAGGATAGGGGGTATCCAGTGTCTCGGGTGGGTGTGAGTAGATGATAGTAAATAAACGCGTCATTTACCTGGCAAAAACTGGGGAAGTTGGCTTCCCATTGAACTTGTGGGAAATAGTCCCACGGTGCCTTTTGTCCTAGGCCAATCCCGAGCATGCTGTCTGTAAGTAGGCCGTGGGTGTGGGGCCTCTGCTGCGCCAGGGCCTAGAAAACATTGGAAGACATGTAGAATTTCTTCTTCCTGTTCAGTTGAAGGAAATGGGAGTCAACATGGTTGGAAATTATTATTGCCCAGTCGAAGTATCCTCCCTTGGTGGAGATTCAGGGGAGGAAGTAATACATCCATTTAGCAAACTCTGAGGTAGAGGGCTGCCCAAAGACCCGGGCCAATGCTATCATTCCCATCTAAATGCTCTTTTTGAACTCAGAGCGGGGAATTTCTATCTTCATCCTTTTGGGGTCCCTCTTTGGAACCTTGAGCCAATGGGTATTCATATATACCCGGGTGACATCCTCTAGCTGTGTGAATTGGGCCAAGGCATCAGTCCTTGTAACCACTAAGGCCTTGGAAAATTATGGGATTCCTAGTCCTGCCTGGAATGTGATTAGGTCAAGGGATACCAGAGGATTAGGGTATCCAGTTGGTTCCACGGACGTGAGCATAACAGCCTAAATAGAAGAGTTGTAGTTGGTGGCTAGTGTTAAGATAAGCTCCAGAGATTGCACAGAGCACAGAAAACATGCCACCTTGAGGATTCCGGAGTCCCCAACATTGATTACTAGCTGATCTCCAGCCTGTAGCTGGATATACATTATTTTTACCAAGGCCTGCATCTCTGGTCATGTTCCGACGCTGGTTTCAGTGATAAGTTTGACTTTGGACTCAATCTTTGAGCCCATAATGACATTGTCCTACACAAACTTCATAGTCAGGGGCATCTTCTCATGGGCCTTCTCCATTTTAGACTTTACTACTGCCCTAGTGGCTGCTGCAGAAGGTAGTTCTAGACTTCTGGGTGGAGAGGATGCAGATGCTTCAGACATGTTTGGGAAGTGGACTCTGGGAACCTGCAAGGCAAAGCGACCGTCAGAACGTATTAATCAAATAAATATTCTGGGGTCTGGAGATCTTACCACAGTGATGTTTTTTTCTCCTGAAAAGTTAGTTTCATTCAAAAAGAACCAAAATGCACACGCATTATATGAACTTAAGATTTTTACTAAATATCCAGGTCTGGGGATTTCATCACACTTGGTAAAGACACGGGATGGATGATGGTAGGAGTCCCAGAGCCCAAAGAGGTAATCATTGGTGCCGACGTGTAAAAAGGCAAGTCATCAAGCCCACATGGGCGCCATGTGCATAGGTATTAAATGGAAGTTATGGTGACGACGGCGGAGCCAACTGTCTGAATGCACGAAAAGTGAAGGCCACTTGGCTGGAATTGATTGTGTGCATGGGAAATAAATGAGGTTCTAACTGGTATTATGGAAGAGAGAGAAAACTACCTATTTGAAATCGGCTGAGAGCCAAGTTTTAAACAGGGAGTTTTCTACCCTGAAACGAGTTCATGGGTGGAAAACCAGCAACACAGGCGACTCGACCACCTTGCCAAGCCACCCAAAAGGATATACATGAAGGCCAAGGGGTATATACATGGGAACAGAGGGATATACAAAGCCTATACACAAATATACACACATGTACAACACGGAATGATGTCTGCAGGAAACCAGGCAAGGTAGAGTATATACAGTTGTTTACATATTTTACAAACTAACCACCTCTACGTAGAGGGTAGACAACCCTCTGGCAGAACTGACCCACCAACGGGCGGCAAAACCAGAAAAATAGAAGACAGACAAAATAGAAAGATGATAAATGAAAGCAAGACAAGAGACACCGAACAAACCAGAGGAAAACAAAAAGGCGGGAATAGAAACACCAACCTGAGAATCCCAAAAGGCGGAGGAAAGGAGGAAGTTACCATGGGAGCTCTACAACAGTTACAGTTGTCAAACGGTCACAACCGCCACCATGAAGCACTCACGATCACCTGATAAGGACTGGAAGTGTTAAGCACTGATTATAGCTAACTCTCTGCAAATTGCTTTGTAATCGCTCTAAAATTGCTCTGAGTGCTTGAAAGTTTTAATCACGGTAAATGTGAAAGTGACTGGTAAGTTCTATTTATACCCATGGTAAAAAGGGCAATCCACCTCCTTCCGGCAATCTCCAGACAAGCAAACCCTCCAAACCCTGGGCCCGAGGATTCCTCGCGACGTCACCCTTAAGAACACCGTGCTGAAGAATCCCGGAGCCCGGAGTTCCTCTCCTAATGAAGAACAACCTCTGGGAGCAGAGTCCTAGAGGTAGAAAACCAAGCAAACAAAACATGATGGGGAAGAAAACCCCAGAGAAAGAAAATGAAAAGGAAAAAAAAGGACAAGGGAAAGCCGCAAGCAAAAACAAACAAAAGAAAAAGAGGGACCCAACATTTTGCACACAAAATGTAGGGATGGGGATGCAGAGCATAACACTTAACTGATGGGTGACTCGCCCTCAGTTTCTTCCTCCTTTCCTTCTATTTCCTCTTCACCTTCTTCAGTAACTGCAAATTTCTTTGTTAAATCCATTACCATTTTGTTCTTCTTGTTTACAATTTTCTTGACAATAAGATCTGGCTTGATTTTTAGTTTGGCTTCTTCATAAGCGCCAAATCTTTTTTTCTTTCTATCCAATGGTTCATTCAATAGTGCCTTGATCCATTTTGTAGCTTTTCCTATTTGGATTTCATAATCCAGTGGTGATAGCTAAGATTTTATAGGTACTATTGGTTTGAAATTGGTAAAATCAATATCTACCATAAAACATATATCATCCTTGTGTTCTTCTATCAAACTCTTTGGTATCCTTGTTCTTGCTTGCATCTTTTCCTTAAATCCTTTGAAATATTCATTCATTAAGTTATCAAAATCTGTACCTAATAATTCTATGTTGTCACATATCTGTATGGTGACTAGTTTGCTTATGTCCCATACTAATTTGCCTATGGAAGGAAAGTATTCTTCAAAGTAAAAGAATATGCACATAATAAGAGAACCAAACTTACAAGTGTTTTTCCTTGATGACCTTATAGTGTTCATGTTCTCCTCAAGTTGATTTAACAATATTTTTGAAAGATCCATCTTGTTTCCTTGTTTGATGATCTTGTAGGTTGTGCTCATAGCATTGCTTGATATGTTGTTCATTCTATTGGCCTGAAAGATTTTATATCCTACCACACTGTTAGTAATAACTGAGAGGGGGGGGGTTAATCAGTGGCCTCAAAAATTTATCCTTTAATCACTAACCACCAATCAAATACATCTTAGATTATTAAGTCCCTACAAGATGCATGCCATGAAATACTAATAATGATTTAACTGTCTGTCAGTTTTCCTTGTCTGTCCTTATTCTCCTTGATTACCGATAAGCAGTAAAACTATTTACCGATACTCAGTAAATATACAGAGTATACCAATCAATTCAAAAATTCATATGTGAAATGTAAAATAGTAAAGTAATAAACCATACACACATAACACATGGATTTTAACATGGAAACCCTGTTAAGGGCAAAACCATTGGGACCGGTACCCCAAATTTTCACTCTTCTAAAGTGAGCCCTGTTAGGAGCCAACCCTATTAAAGGTTACAAACACACTGTTAGGTGTGACCTTGTTAGAGGATTTTATATGTAGAGGTTGTCACTTAGTATTGGGCATCTATTTGCTACCATCGTTGAATCAACCTCCTTCTTAGACTGTCAATAGGCTTTAGGAAAATCTTGCTACCATCATTGAATCAACCTTCTTCTTAGACTGTCAATAGGCTTTAGACAATTTCAATGCTACTTTCATGAATCAACCTTTTTGGCACTCCTTGCGATGTACCTCAATATATAGAAGACTGTTACGTGCTACTTTGTTAAGAGACTTGATGCTTCAATGGTTAAACTAAAACACTATGACCTGTTTCTAATGCAACTTGAATTATAGATTTTTAGATCTATTTAAGTACATTATCTCTCTGATCAATGTATCAATTTAATTCTTTGTGCTCCACACTTTCTGCTCTGTGATGCCGTGCTTCACTGTTCGTCGCTGTCTACAAAATTCTTTAGCTCTTCTTCAGCTTGATTGATTAGGACTGTATGAAGTTCTTCTTCATCAGTTTCTCTTCAGCATCCTCTTTCTATTCACTCCCCTTCCCATGTATGTGATTACATAAATGAATTATGCTTGTCTCTTATATAGACATGATATTCAGTGTTTCTTGATTCTTGATTCTTGGCATGAACAACAATCCAACCAATTTGATTTAAAGCTTTAACTCCTAATTTATCTCATAGTTATCTTCTTGCCAACTGTACAAATCCTCTTTAAATCAATCACTTAACTTTGGTCGAATAAAATAATGAAAACAACTAGTTAAGTCTATCCTTAAGTTCTGCCAGCTAGATATTTTTTCATTTTATGAACTCTCTATTCTGTCAGTCAACTCTGTAGTTAGTCATCGGTGATAACTGCTAGTTTTATCGGTGTGACTCCAGTCAGCTTTGAGATCTCCATCCATTGGGCATCATTGGATTTTTCTCATCGGGTAGCTCTATTTTTAGATCATCGGGTATCACTATGATTTTGCTTCACCGGGCAATACTATCTTCTGCTCGTCGGGTATCACTGTGACTTTTGTTCTTTTCCTTTACCGATGGTGTGCACTCCATCAATGTTGTCTATCACTTAGTAAATACTTGACTTTTATGCAATGCTGAAAGCATAATCTCTGTTCCATTGATTCTCTGAAGTCTTTTGGTATTATGTACATGACCGTACAGATGAAATCAAGTTGACATCAATGATAATACAAACCATTAAATGATTTAATGCCTTTTATTATCTTCAACTTAACATTATCAAACATTCAATCAGTTACATGTCATCAATCTCTCCATTTGGCATTGATGGAAATATACTATATTATCACACTATACTATTTCTAATACAATATGAAATATAATAGTTGAGATTCATCAGATTACCAAAAAATTTGTTTTGATAATTGATAGAAATGTCTGACCACTAGTAAGCTCTGTGTTAGCTTAGATTTGATTCTTGTAGCTTTCTGTGTTTCTTGTACTGATGTGTTGTATTCTCTTCTTGTGTCAATTTATGTCTTTTGACTATTCTTCTTCTTTGATGTCTCTGTCTCTTGTCACCAACTCTCCCTATGGATATGATCTCTCCCTGTTGGAGTAATCTGATAATGGATAATCTTTCTTCTTTTTCTGAAGACTGTGATAATAAGAAAACTTTCTCTCCCTTTGACAACAATTCCAAACAAATATCTCACAGATATCTGACATTATTGTCAAGTGATCTTTTCTCATGATCCATAATATATTCCTTGAATTTCCTTTATCCATCAGCAATATATCAATATGATATGGTCCTTGGTTCTAATATATACCTTTTTGTATATAGATGTAGCTTTGAAGTTCATCTTGTTGCTTGCATCAACATGAATGATATTATGATAATATATAGGCTGATGCAGCCTTCAGTCTTTTACTGACTGGTAGACAAGGGTTTGACCCCTAGTCTCTTTCTCAGGTACTCATATGTATCCTTGAGAAGTGGCTTGGTGAAGATATCGGCCAATTGTTCTTTAGATTGCATATACTCAAGTATCACCTCTTTTTCTTGAACTTGTTCTCTTAAGTAATGATACTTGATTGCAATGTGTTTTGTCTTAGAATGCATGACTGGATTCTTGGAAATGTTTATTGCATTGTTGTTATCAAAATAGATAATCACTAGTTCTGAGATCTTTATATGCATACCTTCTAGCAACTATTTGATCCATGCAATATTTGAGCAATTTGCAGCAGCAACAACATATTCTGCTTCTGCACTAGACTGTGAGATGCATCCTTGCTTCTTGCTAATCCATGTGACAAGTCTGTCACCCATAAAGAATGCTCCTCTAGTTGTTCTTTTCCATTCATCAAGATTTCCAGCCCAATCAGCGTCGGTAAACACCTTAAGTTCAAATTTTCCTTCTCTTCTATACCATAAGCCAAATTCTTCAGTATTCTTCAAATATCTTAGAATTCTTTTCACAGCAGTCATATGTGATTCCCTAGGGTTAGCAAAAAATCTGGCAACAATTCCTACTGCATGTGCAATATCTAGTCTAGTGTGTACAACATACATGAGTTTTCCTATTATTGATCTATACAAAGCCTAATTTACTGGTACCAATCAGTTTTTTTGATTCATTGAAGATCTTTGCTTTCTTGTTCTCAAATGCTACTCTGTGACCTAAATTATTCAGCTAAGAAACACTCAATAGATTATAATTCAATCCTTTTACCCAATAAGCATTTTCACATTTAATCAAGTTATTCAACATTATAGTTCCTTTACCTTCAACCAGACAAGGTGTATCATTACCCATTCTTACTGTACCACCATTATACAACTCAAAAGTGTTAAACTTTTCTTTGTCACCGGTCATGTGGTGAGTGCAGCCACTATCTATAATCCAGATGTCATTCTTACTAACCTTAGATATGAGTGCAGTTTCTTCATACCTTTCATCTTCATCTTAATCATCCTTCACAGCTACAAATACCATCTCAATTTCATCATCAGGTTTGATGTCAGTATCTTCATCTTTGCAAGAAGCTAGGTAGCTAGCCTTCTTGCCTTTATCCTTGTAGTCTCAGGTATCCTTTCTTTCTGATTGTCGGTAACCTCTGTAATCTTTGTTATCACCTCTGTTTAATTTATTCTCAAAAGATCTGTCATTACTTCTATCATCTTTTCTTCTATTAGGACATCTTGCATCAAAGTGTCCAATCTCTTTACAATTAAAGCATACAAGTGGTAACATGCCTTTGTATTTACCTTTGCCTCTTTGCATTCTCCTTTCCATGAGTGCTTCCATTTCATCTAGATCTTCTTCTTCACTTTCACTTTCACTATCTCTTCTAGATGTGTGTCTCTGACTGAATTTTCTTATTCTCATAGAAGAATTAAATGTAGACTCTAAGTTTGGTAAGACACTATTATCAAAGTTATTCATCTCAAATGAAATCATTCTACCAATCAAACTATCACGAGTAACTATATTGTTTGCAACTGCTCTCATTTCTTGAATAGCTAAAACTCTAATAGCATATATAGGCAATAAGGTTCTTAAGATTTTACTTACCATTGTCTCCTCTTCAAGTGTACCTCCAACACCTCATATAGCATTGACTACTTTTATTGTTGTGCTATACTGTGTGATGTTTTCTCCATCTTTCATTCTAAGATCATCAAATTTTCCTCTAAGGATTTCTAGCTTGGCTCTCACAATATTTGCATCACCACCATCTACAAGCTTTAGTTTGTCCCATATTTTCTTTGCAGTTGTGCAATCTTTGACATCTTCAAATTTAGCATCAAAGAGTGAGGAAGAAAGCTCTATAACCATGTAGTTATGCTCATGCTTCTCTCTCAATTGATCTATTGTCAATACTCCTATAGGAAACACATATTCAGTATCTAAGTATTGAGTAACATCATTACCAATACCTAATAAGTGGAGTCTTATCCCTCTTTTCCATGAAGCAAAGTTGTCTTTGTTCAACTTGGGCACATCTCGTCTGTTCATCTTGTGATCTTTACTTAGGTCTTGAAACCTTCCTTCTAAGCACACAAGCTCTGATACCAATTGTTAGTAATAACTGAGAGTGGGGGGGGTGAATCAGTGGCCTCAAAAATTTATTCTTTAATCACTAACCACCAACCAAATAAATCTTAGATTATTAAGTCCCTACAAGATGCATGCCATGAAATACTAATAATGATTTAACTATCTGTCAATTTCCCTTGTCTGTCCTTATTCTCCTTGATTACCGATAAGCAGTAAATTTATTTACCGATACTCAGTAAATATGCAGAGTATACCAATTAATTCAAAAATGCATATGTGAAATGTAAAATAGTAAAGTAATAAACCATACACACATAATACATGGATTTTAACGTGGAAACCTTGTTAAGGGAAAAACCACTGGGACCGGTACCCCAAATTTTCACTCTTCTGAAGTGAGCCATATTAGGAGCCAACCCTGTTAAAGGTTACAAACACACTATTAGGTGTGACCTTGTTAGAGTATTTTATACATAGAGGTTGTCAATTAGTATCGGGCATCTATTTGCTACCATCCTTGAATCAACCTCCTTCTTAGACTGTCAATAGGATTTAGGAAAATCTTGCTACCATCCTTGAATCAACCTTCTTCTTAGACTATCAATAGGCTTTAGGAAATTTCTATGCTACTTCTTGAATCAACCTTTTTGGCACTCCTTGGGATGTACCTCAATATATAGAAGACTGTCAAGTCCTTCTTTGTTAAGAGACTTGATGCTTCAATGGTTAAACTGAAACAATATGACCTATTTCTAATGCAACTTGAATTGCAGATTTTTAGATCTATTTAAGTACATTACCTCTCTGATCAATGTATCAATTCAATTCTTTGTGCTCCACACTTTCTTCTCTATGATATTGTGCTTCACTGTTCATTGGTGTTTGTAGAATTCTTTAGTTCTTCTTTAGCTTGATTGATTAGGACTGTATGAAGTTGTTCTTCATCATTTTCTCTTCAGCATCCTCTTTCTATTCACTCCCCTTCCCGTGTATGTGATTATGAAAATGAATTATGGTTGTCTCTTATATAGACATGATATTCACTGTTTCTTGATTCTTGATTCTTGGCGTGAACAACAATCCAACCAATTTGATTTAAAGCTTTAACTCTTGATTTATCTCGTAGTTATCTTCTTGCCAACTGTACAAATCTTCTTTAAATCAATCACTTAACTCTAGTCAAATAAAACAATGAAAACAACCAGTTACGTCTATCCTTAAGCTCTGCCAACTAGATATTTTGTCATTTTTTGATCTCTTTGTTCTATCAGTCAACTCTACAGTTAGTCATCGGTGATAACTGCCAATTCTGTCGGTGTGACTCTAGTCAGCTTTGGGATCTCCATCCATTGGGCATCATTGGATTTTTCTTGTCAGGTAGCTCTATTTTCAGCTCATCGGGTATCACTATGATTTTGCTTCATCGGGAAATTTTGTCTTCTGTTCTTCAGGTATCGCTGTGACTTTTGTTCTTTGCCTTTATCGATGGTGTCCACTCCATCGGTGTTGTCTTTCACTTAGTGAATACTTGACTTTTATGCATTGCTGAAAGCATAATCTCTGTTCCATTAATTCTCAGAAGTCTTTTGGCATTATGTACATGACCGTACAGATGATATCAAGTTGACATCAATGAAAATGCAAACCATTAACTGATTTAATGCCTTGCATTATCTTCAACTTAACATTATCAAACATTCAATCAGTTACATGTCATCATCACACATGCACTAAACTTGAGTTCCTTGTCAATGATGGTGTTAACCTTGAGACCTCTGTTATCTGATTTTGCACCTATTAAATCTTCTACTTCCTTTATGGATGGGTTCTTGTGAGCTTTTGGCTTTGTCAATTGTGGGATATCCAATAATCACATGAATACAATCTTTGGTTATTCATTTAGGCTCATCAAGCCACAATGTATGGTTATGCATTCTACTAAGAACTATCTCTACCCATTCGGTCTTAAAAACCCTAGGAAAGTGTAATGCATTTTTCAAATCTCTCATGTCCAGATGCTTGTGCTCTTCTTTCAAGTTTCCAGTTTCATCACATAGTGCCTTATAGGACTTATCTAGGTCTAGATCTCCTATCTCCAAGATCTTGCAATGTATATAGGACCTTACGTCCTCTACCAGCAAAACCCTAGGTGGGATTCTAGAGAATGCTCCAGAATCATCAGGTTGCGATGCAATTTCTAGGTGTAACTTGTATTTAGGTTCAACACAAGTACTATTGTTAATAAGATTAATCATTTTCTTCTTATCGGGTGATCCCACAATAGTGTATCCCACTTTTTGGCCAACTTTGACACATACATCAACATTTTGAGAAAAAACTTCATATTCGAACACCTATTTCCGCAAAACTATAAGGAATTTGAAGATGATATAAACTAGGGGCTTTTAGAATTTTCTTTTTAGTTTCTAAATATAATTTTAAAAAAAAAATCAAAATTCATTAAAATTTAATTTTCCTTCTCCTTCGAAAAGTGGTTTGTGTGAAAAAACTATGATTTTAATAAGTGACTTTCACTTTGATCAACATAACTTTTTTTTAAAATATGATAATGATGTAATTCTTTCGAAATTATATTTTTAACTTCAATATCTAGAGGATGTAATTGGTTTCATTCATTTTGGGTCAATATTTTATAGTTTATTAAGTTTTAAAGCGACAGTAACTATAATTTAGACATAAGGTCACTTTGATCACTATAACTTGAAATGTATATATCAAAATTCAAATTTTTTTTAATATAGAAAGGTAACACAAATATTCTTTTCCTACATATTTTTCATTCTTTTTTTTTTGTAATTTACTATTTTGTCCAAAGCCTTGAAGAGATAGGTTGTTGAATCGCCAAACAACCTATGTTTAGTTAAAGTAATATTTGAAAGTGATAATGAACTCGATATGTATTAAAATTATATTCATTAGAAAGCTTGTTCCGAATCGCATCATTTGGCATCATTTTTTTTAGAAAAACATTTTATTTGGTCCTTGTCCCAAGCCTTGAAAGGAAAATTTTTAGGAGGTTTTTGTTTTCTTAGTGGAAATTTTCATTTTAGGGCCCTTCGCGCGAAGACCCCCTTCGCGCGAAGGGCTCTGAGGGGGTTCGAGCGAACCCACCAAGGAAAATTTTCCCCAAATTGCTTGTTTTTTGTTGATTCATAGGGTTCTCTTGAATTGGGTCTAGTTTGAGTGAACCCCCCATTTTATATAGTTCGCGCGAAGCCTATTAACCACTTCGTGCGAAGAGGGTACTTCGCGCGAAGCCATCAAAAAAGAATTTTTTTTTGAAAGTCCGAAATCCTTCATCCCAAAAAGTGGGACACACTATTGTGATATCACCCATTCCTCTTTCAATTTTGTTGTTCTTGAAGTAGATGCCATCATATTTTGAAATTTAGGGCTTTCCATAATTTAAACACAGTGCGGTCAGTGATTGTTGGTACTTACTGAATCTCTGTGATCACTCATGAATCTATTGAGTCATGTTTGAATCTTGTTGAGGTCACACTTGAATCTGTTCTTCAATTGCTCTACTTAGTTTTGCTTCATTACTCAAAAATTACAGGTGTAAAATAAGTTCTTCCATTGTGCTTTTATAACCTTTTGTGCCCTAAGTTTTCATTAATGCCCAACAAATCATCGATGTACAAAGACTGAGTTCATCGGTTGAGGCATAAATAACATCGTTGGTGTAGGTGCAAAGTTTCAGGGTAGCTAGCAGCTTTGGTGATTTCACTGATGATTATCGGTAATATGGCAACAACAACCTCTTTTGGCTCAAAGATCACCGATGTCTGTGAGTTACACTTAGTGACTTGGATTTTGTGTAATGCCCGATACATTTTGGTAAGTAGTGTCAACTTTACTATGTGTGTTCACCGATGGTCATTGGTACCCATTTACCGATGGAATTTTTTTTCAATAATATTACAAGTAACAATATAGTGCATCTTCAATAATTCTAATTTTGTCAATATGATCAATGTGTAATGGAACCGATGCATAATATAACTTGTCATAATGCAGTTCCATACTTACTTGTGCAACCTAGTTGGGAATAGTAATGCCACCAGATCCATTGGATGGGGTGTCATCATTTGTATTGCTTTTTCCAGCACCTTCAATTTTTGTATCTTTTCTCCACATCTTGTTTCTCATCTTCTTGATGTCATCAATGATGCTTCCATTGGGATAAGTTATTTTTTATGTCAGTCGGTCTTTGCAATCTTTTATCACATCTCCAAACTTATGACAATGTAAACATGCCATACCTGGATTGGTCTATCCTCTTGGTCTTCTAGTCCATTTTCTCATACATTTGGCAGCAATATGACCATACCTTCCACATGCTATGTAGTTTATCCATGTGTTATAGTCCCAAACATATGAGTTACCAATTCTTGTTGGTTTATAGCCATTATTAGGTTCTTTTGGTGTCCATGCTTTCTTGTTCTTTTTCCAACACTCCTGATGTGTATGTCCATTCATTTTGCAAGTAGGATAGTACTTGTCCATGTAGGTTTCCTTCTTTGGATTTTTCACCTTTGATCTGCATTCATGTACCTTGTGTCCTTTCTTGTGACATTTATAACAATTACCAATGAAAGTAGATTGTGATTGAGGAATACCTTTCATTTTGTTTCTGCAAATGTTTGAGGTGTGGCTTGGTTTTCCATAGTGATTGCATGAAAGCTTCTTGGTTCTTGGAGTTTTATAATAATTCCTTTGATCTAATTGATTAGATGATTCTCCATTGTCGGTGTACCCTAGACCTATGTAGTTGTTGGCTCTTCTTTGCCCGTCAAAAAAATCATCCATTCTTTTATTGCTATCTTCAACTTTCTTGATTAATTCATTGTGCTGATTCTGAATTCTGACTTCATGCTTTAGCTTTTCATTCTCTTCTCTTAGCTCACTAATGATCTGTATTCTTTCAATGAGTTCAATATTTAATCTGTTTACCTCTTGACTCACAAGAATAATCTGATTGGTAATCTTATGGTGATGATCAGTAAGTCTTTTAATCTCTGATTATTTTTCTTGTAGCTTCTTTGTGATTTTCCTCCTATCATCAATAGCCAATGTTCTCTCTAATTTAGCTTTTCTTGTATCATTCATAACATCAATAATTTTTACCATCTGAGTCTCTTGACTTATTTGCTTTGTTAGATGTAGATTGACCTCTTGTAGACTTGTGATCTCTTCTACTGATGTGTCTGATGCTTTTCTTGTTGTTGATACAGTTGAGTTGAAGTAATCTGGGATCTCCTCTTCTTGATAACATTTTTCATTAAGCCTAGATTCCATAATATTTCTTTCATCAAGCAAATTTCTCATGCTCGATCTCGCCTCTTTTTACTGCTCATAGTAAATCTGAATTTTTAACTGCTCATTCTCAATAGTCTTGTCCAGTATGTACTTTTCCATTGTCTTGATCTTTTCTCTTCAGTCTTTAATATTTTCAAGAAAGAGACTTAGCTCTGATACCAATTGTTGGAATTACTGGAATGATGTACTAAGAGGGGATGGGTGAATTAGTACCTCTAAAAATTTTATGCGATTAGCCTGTTAACCTTTGTGTCATCTGATTTGTATATTCACCTATCTATTTGTTCATCTTTCTTTATGTATGTGAAATCGTAACATAATTTATTTACATGTGTAAAAATTCAAGAAACATACATGAAAGTAAATAAAACATAACACAAGATATGATATTACAGAAAAATCCTGTTAGGAAGTAAAAATCATGGTGGGGATGTCACCCACAAAACTTCACTATCTGCAGATAAGAAGGGAGCCAGTTAAGGCTTACAATTTGATCACTTCTAATGATCTACCCTGTTAGGAGTATTAGAGTGCAGACCTATTAGGATCTACTTCATTTGAAGCTTTAGCAACACTGTTAAGTGTGCACTCTATTAAGAGATTTCTCAAGAACTGTTAAGTCCACCTTCTACTAAAGGATTTCTGATGTGATGCACTAGGTAGAATGCAACTACATTATAAATGTTGATCTGATAGTATATGCAATCTCTAATTTTTGATAATATATCTTATAAAAGCTTACAATTTATATGTAATCACCTTGAGTGATTGAATGATACCTTGTCTCTTCTTGTCGGTAGCCTTGTCTGTGTTCTTGAGAACTAATTGATATATTTATGAACTTTGCATGAATTCACTTCTGCTGCTTAGATGCTCTTCGTCGCTACAATCATTTTTAAACTATATTATTTATTACAATGATTGAACATCTATATATACTAGATTCTAGGTCCATTCTTGATTCACGCTTTTCAAGTTAACTCTAGATCCAAGGTTTACAACTTAACCTTGATCTTTAGTTGGTTATGTTTTAGATCCATTAGGATACTTTAAAACAATTACAATATACTTTCTTGAACCTCAAGTAATGATTTAAAACAAATTAAAACTCTATAAATAGAATTACAATGTTTTATCTGATGTGGAAAGTCAGATCCACTTTTTGCGGGTTCTGTAACTAACTGTCGGTTCTGATGCTTGGGCTACTCTATCAGTCTATCAGGTTTCTTTCATTCTTTTCTCTATTAGGCTTCTTCTCCGTTGATGTCCCTATATTGAATTGTTCATCAGGTTCCTTGCCTTTTCTTCTCTATTGGTGATGTTCATAAAACTATACCGTTGGTGGTGTCCTTTATGCTTTGTCATCGGTTCAACACTTGTCAGTGTTTGTCAAGTAATTTTATACTTTGCATTTTCATGACAAGCATTGTCATCTTGTTGGGTAAGGCAGTATGCTATCTATTAGGTATGCCTATACCAATGACCTTTATCATGTTTTTCACTTAATTATACTAATGGAAAAACTTAATGTCATCACTCCATACTTTGTAAGTGACTCTGGATCCAATGTTCTAGGATCATAGTCTGGTATTTCAATTATCTAATCTAATATGACTATTTTTTTATTCTTCTTCTTCTTGGATATGGTGGTGGAAGTAGGGGTATGTAGAACTATAGCTAGTTCATTCTCTTTCTCTTTCTTTGGTGATTGTGTGGGAGGTGTGATGTCTTTTGTGTGCTACTCGGTATTGACCTGTTGGTCCGTAGTGGACATCTCCACATCAACCTTGTCTGTATCTGCAGCCTTTTCACCCTTGGTGTTCTTGTTGGTGGAATCACTTTGTTTTTATTCTCTACTTACATCTTTATTTTCCTCATTTGTATCCTTTCGCTTCCCTTGATCATCACCTATGTCCATTAGTGTGTTTACATTAGGTTCAGGTGTCTATTCCTTTGCCTCTATATTGATATTGATAGCTTGTATCAATAATGGCATTTTATCTGGTATATTTACCTATGCAACATTTGTGGTATCCATTTCCTTTTCATTTTCCTACTTGGTGGCATCAGTTACATCTTCATCTTTCTTGGGCTCATCATCAGAATCAATAAGTGTTATATCTTTGATTGTGACTTCTACTGTGTTCCCTAATGATTGTAAAATCTGGGGTAAATCATCCATGGCTTTTCTTGCATGTGTTGTCAACTCAATTGGATTGATGTCCTCAGTGTTATTTATGAAGATGTGCTCTCACATAGGTGTGTCCTATTTCTCTTCATTGTGAGGGGTCTCAGTAAGAGCCAGTACCTTCCCAAGGCTTGTATCCTCCTTAGGTGGATTGAATATTCCATTCCAATTTTCATCACTTTCTTTATAAAGATCTATTAATCTTCCCTCTAGTACTTTGTAAGCTCTCATCTTAGCTGAAAATTTCTTTGAATTCTTCTTCATCATTTCATCATTTTATTCAACTTTTTACTTGGGTGGCACAATTGTGACTAGTGATCTTTCCCTTAGCTATTTTTCTGTATGTAGTGCATAAGTCCACCTTGCCGATATTCTGTCATTTAGTTATTGTGGCATTTTCTTATTGAATTATACTGGTACATACATGTAAGAAATCATTGCCTTAACTATGGCTTCTTCAATCTTGGTTTGATCTCCAAGAGATAAGGTTAGCCATTGCCTTATCTTTCGGTGTGATATGCTTCCTGTCTTGATGATTGATGCTGAAACTTCATCAATTGTGTGAGGAACTTTGAGCTTTTCTTTTTGAGATCCATCTTCTTTCTCATCCTGCTTAGTATCTTCCTTATCTTATTTTCCTCAGATGTATTTTCTTCTTTTCCTTGGTTCCCGTTGCCCAATTTGAGGCTTTCTCTTGTAAATCCTCACTATACCTTTCTTTACCGATGGTGAGTCTGCATCTTTTGAAGTTTGAATCCTAGTTCTTGATGCAGCATTAGTTCTTGATTTCTTTGCTAGTGGTGCATCAGATTCAGTTGACTCAGATTCACTCAATTTTTCACCTTCACCGATGGGTGACTTTCTCTCAGTGTCATCTTTTTTTCTGATTCTTCATCATTTACCAAAAACTTCTTTTGAAGTGTTTTCACCATCTTAGTTTTCTTTCTGTTAATTTTCTTTACTACTAAGCTTGTTTCGATTCTAGCCTTAGCTTCCTCATATGTTCCAATCTTGGTAATGATTTTTCCACTGCCTCATTCAATAATGCTTCAATATAATTTGTGGCCTGATCAATGTTGATCTCATAATCAAGTGGTGGTAACCATGTTGTCCTTGGTACAACTAGTTTTATTAAAGTGGTGTTGGTATCCACTATGAAACATATATCATCCTTATATTGTTCCACTAGTTGTTCAGTTATCCTCATTCTTATCTGCATTTTATCCTTGAAGGTAGTGAAGTATGCATCCATGACTTATGTAAAATTATCCCCTAGTGAGTTTATAAATTCACTAATTTGTACAATGATTGGTCGGGTAGTGCCCCAATTGACATTACCGACAGATGGGAAGAAGTTCTAGAAATAGAAAAATGTGCACATGAGGAGTGAATCAAACATACATGAATTTGATCTGGCTAATCTAATAGTCCTCATTTTCTCCTCTAGTTACTTTAGTACAAGCTTGGATATGTCCAATTGTAATCCCTTCTTCACAATCTTATAGGCAGTGTGAACTGCTCTGCATGCTATGTTGTTCAATCAGTTGACTTGGAATACCTTATATCCCAGTACACATGCACCAAAATTCATCTATGGATTGGTGATGGAGTTAACTTTCAAACCTCTGCCATCCCATATTGCACCTTTCATCTTTTCAATCTTGGGGTGAGAAGGATGTTTTAGGGCTTTGGCCTTGTCGGTTACTGGATAACCGGTTACCGTGTGAATCACATCCTTGGTGATTGGTTTTGGTTCATCCAACCACATTTTCCTATCATGTACTTGGATGAGTACTATCTGAATCCACTCAGTTTTGAACTCTTTTGGGAACATTAGGGCATTTTTTAACCCTTTTACCTCGATGTTCTTGTGTTAATCTTTAATGCTTCCATCTATGCAAAGCTTCTTTAGCCTCAAGATCTCCAATCTCTGCAATCTTGTAGTGGATATATGCTCAGGCATATTCAACTAGAAAAACCCTAGGAGGGATGCTTGAGAACACTCTAGTGTCATCGAGTTGTGAAGCAACCTCAGGGAAAAATTTGTAATTAGGCTCTTTACAGGTTGTATTCTTGATCAGATTGACCTTCTTGTCCTTCGTATTCTTGATCTTAGGGACTAGCAATGTGGTTTCCATGTTTCTTTAAATTAGGGATTTCTTCATAAATAATTTGTTTATTTGGTGGGTCTTAGATACTCACTTGATCTTAGCTATAGATGCTAAGAATATATCGTAGTAGCTGTGAATGTTCTTGTGAATATCTCTGCAATGTGGTCACTCCTTGGTCACTCTTCTTTGCTTTGTTCTTTGCTCTTCTCTTCTCTCTTAAATGCTTGGTGAATTAATGATATTTTGTTTTTCCCTTTTATAGATGATGCCCTAAGTGGTGCAATAAATGCTCTACCTACTTCTCAGTGGTCAAAGATAAAGTCGCTCGAGTAACATACCAACTTCATCCTCAGTGAATATATAGCGCTTGGGGTAAGCTATAACTTAGTTGCACTTTTCACATGTTCACCGACGGTGCTCGGTATGGAGGAAATACTTGATTGTATTTTTATACGATTACCGATGACGCTCAATTTATATTGACAACTTGGATTTTATATGTATACCAATGATTCTCGGTATGTATTGACTGATGAGATTGGATTCACACAATCATAAAAAGTAATACCATAGTGCATCTTTATTCATGCTAATTTTGCATATTATCAATGTATATTGGAATTGATGTAAAATATAGCTTTGTAGAGTGCAATTCCATACTGACTTGTTTTGCTTAGGTGGGGGTGGTGATATCACTAGATCAATTGGATGAGGTGTCACCAATTGTGGTTCTAAGTCCAACATCATCTTTTCTTGTAGCTTTCCTCCATATTTTATCTCTCATTCTCCTGATATCTTCAATAATGTTCCCATTAGAAAAAGTTCTTGTCTCTATCTCTCAGTCTCTGCAGTCCTTGCTTAGATGACCGGCCTTATGACAGTGTAAGCATTCCATTCCAGAGTTAGTCAAGCTTCTAGACCTTTGTATCCATTTCCTCATGAAGTTTTCAGCAATGTGTCCATATCTACCACATGTTGTGCAATTTTCCCATGTGTTATAATCCCAAACATATGATTTACCAACTCTTCTCAAAAGATGAGCATTTTCTTGTTCCTTTGGCTTCCATGCTTGCTTTTTCTTTTTCCTACATTCATGACATGTGTGCCCATGCATTTTTCAAGTAGAACAATATTTTTCCATGTAGGTTTCATTCTTTGGTTTGTTCACCTTAGATTTGCATTCATGTGCTTTGTGTGCATGCTTGTTACAGTTATAACAGTTACCTATGAATGTAGATGTGGATTTAGGAATACGTTTATCTTTTCTCATACAAACATTTGAAGTGTGGCCTAGTTTTCCGTAGTGATTTCATGACTACTTCCTTGGTCTTGGATTTGTCTAGATATCTTTGTGAACAACTTTGTTTGATGATTCTCCATGCTCGATATACCCTAGACCAGTATTGTTGTTGAGTCTTCTTTGTCCATTCTAGAAATCATCCATTATTTTTTTACTTTCTTCATCTTTCTTGATCATGTCATTATGTTGTTTGTGAATCCTTAATTCATGCTTTAATTTCTTATTTTATTCTCTTAGTTCACCAATAGCTTCCAATTTTCCATTGAGTTCTATGTTCACTCGGTTTGCCTCATGACTCATAAGAACTATTTGATTGGTGATCTCATGATGATGTTTACTCTCTCTCTCTCTCTCTCTCTCATATATTTTCAGTGATCTTCCTCTTGTCATCAATAGCTAATATTCTTTCTTGTTCAGCTTGTCTAGCATTATTCATAACATCAATCATCCTTACCATCTATGTCTCTTGATCAATTTGCAGTACCTTTACTTGTTCTGTCAGATGTTGATTGATTTCAATCATACTTGTAATGCTTCCTTCAGATGTGTCTGATGTATTGCTAGATGTAGATCCTGATGACTCAAAAAAATTAGGTATCTCTTCTTCATGATAGTCTGTTTCATTGTTGCAAGATGCCATATCTTTTCTTTCATCCAGTAGCTCTCTCATCTTGATTCTTGCTTCTTTGTATTGCTCATAGAAGATTTGTATCTGCAACTTTTGATTCTCAATATTCTTATCATGCTTATACCTTTCCATTGTATGATCTTTTCTCTCAAGTGATTTAAACTTTTCCAAATAAGAGATCTAGCTCTGATACCAATTATTGGAATAATGGAATTGTGTGTACTGAGAGGGGAGGGGTGAATCAGTACCATTAATTTTTTTTATCAATTAACCCTTAATGATCTTTTCTTGCATTAGCGACCATAGATGCTTTTATACCTTATGCATGTAATATCAAATCATAAACTTAATTGCATGTAAACATTCATAAAAACAATCATGAAATGTAAGTACACATGACACAAGAATTGGTAACGCAGAAAACCCCTATTAGAAGGTAAAAACTATGGTGGGGATGAAACCCACAAAGCTTCACTATCTGCAGAATGGAAGGTGCCGGTTAAGGCTACAAGTGTGATCACTTCTGATTATCTTACCCTATTAGGAGCAACATTTTATACTGGTTAGGTATACTCAGTTAAGAGATTTAGCAACACTGTTAAGTGTGCACTCAATTAAGAGATTTACAATAAGACTATTAAGTCCACCTTCTTAAAGGATTTGTTTTATTTTCTATAATTTTTAGAGAGTAGTCAAAAATACTTGTTGACCTGCTAGTATACAATCTTGAATTTTTGAATACATATCCTTTAAGTTCATAATGTATATGTATTACCTATAGTGATTGATTAATACCTCTGTTCTGCTCGGTAGCCTTGAATCTTGTTCTTCATAACTAAATTTTGTCTTTTGTGTCCTTCTAAATGAAACTCTCAGTCTGATCCATAGATGTCTAATGTGGCTACAATCATCTCTATCTAATTGATTAATACATCTATTTATACAATGTATTGACCTAATTAGGTTTCATGCTTTACAATAAAAACTCTATGATCAAAGATTTACAACTTGACCTTGATGTCCTTGTTTTCATGTTTACAATCAGTTAGACTGATTAAAATAATTACATATGCTTTACTTGTCCATCAAGAAATGGTTTTAAAGTTAAGCATAAAGCTAATTATAAAACTCAAGTATTTTATCTGACATGTAACTCATATCCACATTTCTCAAAAATAAAACTGTCTCTCGGTAGACTGGTGCTCGGGTTTCTTTGTAGTCTTCACTCAGTGAATTCTCCAAACTGTCTGTCAGTTTACTCTGTAAAATGTGTTCTTGGTTTACTCTATAAACCATGTTCTTGGTTTACTCTATAAACTATCTTTCGGTGATAGTTCTTTCATTGATTTTGGTGTTCACTTGCACTCAACATTTTCCGTGACCATTGTACTTATCTTTTTTTGGTGTCCTCAACACTTGACTAAATGTTGTCACTCAGTGATCATGTTACCAATAGTCCAAAAATGGTTTCCTTGTATACTAATGAAAAATATGATCCTTTAGGATTATCATCATATTAGGGGTATTACATTCATCATTAACATCATTGCATCAATGCATGGAAATCATTACATAAGAATTTTCATACATTAACGATCTTAACAATGCATCCATCTAAACATCCATACATAAACATCCAAGCAACATCACATGCATCCATATGTATCCATATGTATCATGCATATCTAGATCATCAAAATCATAAAGATTCCAACATATCCTGACATCAAAAGGAGATAAAATCATTAACTATCACGAGTGAGAGTGTCCAAGTCCATCTATATATAATCAAAGTCCTAATCAATGCCATAAAATTTCAAGTATCTATCATCAAAATTCATGCTCAATCTGATCATCAAAGGTACATCAATATCCTCAAGATATCAATACATGTATAAATCATCATAATTGATATCATTTTTACATCCTAAATATATAGGATTTCTGATTTGACATCAATCTAATGGACCCCACATCATCAAGACATCCAAGTAGGCCTATCAAACCAAACATCAATCAATCAATCATTTATCAATCATCTTAATCATTCATGCATCAAACATCATCCATCATATCCACTCAATTAAGGTTTCTATCAATCTCGGTGAGCACATCTATTTTTGATCCTCTAGATCGTAATGTCGAAGCATCATATCTTATCATCTGACACTGAAATACACATCGAAAAGTTTTGACTTATTTATCAAAAGGGCATGTAATATACTCTTCAAGACACATCAATGATCTAATTCAACCAGGGCATATTCCAAATTGATTGTCATTGGGAAATAAATTGAAATTGTAATCTAATTCAAAATTCCACAAATTATCAAAATTGCTCAATACCATTTTGATTCATTTCTCGAGGGGGCATCATATCAACATCAAGGATTCATATCAGAGTTTTTCATCATCAGGGGAAACATCCTATCATTCATTTAAATTTCAAAATCATCATTGGGGCATCGAAATAAATTTAAATTTTTCATTAGGGATTCATATCAAGTTGATATTATTATCAAATCATCATTACATCAAATCAATCAGATCTGCATCATTATCAACATCAATCAATCACATCAGTATCAGGCATTGAATCAAGCATCATAATCTATATCAAAATTAGACATCGGGACATCAAGCATCAAGTATTGTTTGAAACAATGTGCTTCACGCATTGCTTCAAAGAGGGGCATTTGTATACACCTTAAATTGGTCAACAAAAGTCAAAGAGGTAAAATCAAGTCAAAACCATTGATTAATTATCAAAGTATTTAATGAATTAAACTCAGGCCATGTGGATTAATTAGATTCAAAAATCAAATCACTATGTAATTTATTTAATCATTTGATTATATAGTTCATTGAATTAATTAAATCCAACCCATCTAATTCCCACACATGGAAAATTTAATTAAATCTTTGAATTAAATAAATCCTAATTTCCCTCACCAACTACTATAAGAAAAAAAAAATTCACCCTATGGGAAAGAAGGATTGAGAGCACATGGATCACTCCAAGGCTTTTCTATTTTGACCACTCAATTTAAATAGCTAAATCTTTTCCACTCAAAGGGGACACATCACTTAGCATTAACCTCAACCATTCTTTGACTATGGTTTATTAAAATCACCCCCTACCCTTGGGAAATACTATAAATAGTATGCATTATTTTAATGCAAATCACCACTTTACATCCATTAGCATCATAGTAATTACATTTTGTTGAATTATCCATTCATACTTAGTATAATTGAATTCATCTTAGGATCATAATTGCAAATTTATATCAAATTAAGCATGTAGCTCATAGCATTTAGCTTAATTCATCCATCTCATTCTAGAGATTGTCACTTTAGGAATGCTTTTGCACCTGAGAGCATAAATTTAGTATTTCTAGATAGATAACCATGAGATGATTTAATACTTTCAAGTTTAATTGTTTAATTAGTATAGATCCTTAGCATTTAACTTGATATTTGTTGATATAATGTTTCATGCAGGTATTTTACATACAACACCACTTAGGAGTGTTTTTTTTAAGGTGAATCTCATACATTTACTTAAATAAAATTAAATCAATTTGTTTGAGTCTTGTATCAATCAAAACTTTCAAAAATGGAATCAGACAGAAAAAAATCCATGCTATTTAAAACACCGCAAGGAAAATAAAAGAAAAAGAAATCATTAAAATTTTCAAATGCTCAAAACCACTTCCATTGTTGAATTTGGCAGTTAATTTACAATGGCTTAAAAGGGTTTCAGGGTTTTGAGATTTGTTATAGTTGAAAGAAATGAAGATTGACGAAGTACAATCCCCTTCGAAGAAGCTATAGATTACAATGCATACACACATAAAAGGCCTAGGTCTCTAGGTTTGTAACCTTCTTCTTTCTCTATCTCTATTGTAATTTGGAACTATTTATAACTTTATACTTTTTAAGAAGTTTATGAAATATTGTCCATAGTTGCCTACACAGTGGACATTAAAGGACTTGCATTCTTTGTTCTTTCAATTTTTATGAAGGATATTTATTTTGAAAGAGTCAATTTTTATGAATATTGTTGAATGTCACCTAGGCAGAGGGCTTTGGAGGCATTTTTTTGTTTTATTGATGTTCGGTACATATATTCTTTGAAGCATGTCCAAAAGTTAACGATTATATCAATATTATGTACGGTTGCTCAGAAACATGAGTTTTATATTTTTTATTAGTTTACATTCTTTCATCATTTCAAAAAATGTGTGCATTCTTGGTGATATTAGGAGTAGAAAATAAAATAACTAAAGTGTATAATTCTTTGAGCACTTCTATAGTTTTAGGGTTTATAATACTTAATTATTCAATCTTAGTGTGCTTAGTTTTGTTCTATTTTGCGGATCCAGGAGGTTGGCAATATTTTTCCTTTGGTTGCAGGTTTTATCTAGTAGGAGCAAGTGAGAGAAGTAGCTAGATTGGTGGTGGACATGATTCATCAGAAGAAGATGTATGGTCATGCCCTTCTTCTTGCGGGTGTCGTTGGTATTGGAAAATTGCTCTTGCATTGGGTATCTCCTAGTAGCTTGGAAGAAAGGTATTTAGTTTGTAGTTATTTTAGTTGATGGCCTTCCTTTGCCAAGTAATTTTTGTAATGTATTTTATGACTGATTGTCATTTTTATTATCAAAGTCACTCCACACTAGAATCCAGTCTTATACTTTGGGCATGTTCCTTCCACTTCTGGATTCTATATTTTAGCTAGTTCAAACAATAAGGCACAAAACTTGTTGAGGGTTTTGCAAATGGGTTTGCAAGAAAAATGGGCTTAACCTTAGAGGAAACTCCATTCTTAAGTGTGCTTGAGCTAGAGTAGTACTGGGAATTTTTTTCCCATGGCTATGGTCCTTTATTTATTTCTTCATTTCTCTAGTGCCATGGTCTTATTAGTTTGTGGGATAGCTTCTCTTTAAGTCATTTCGATTTTGATAACTTTTAAATTTTCAAAATTGTTAGCCATTTACATATGTTCCCACTTTGTGTCCATTGGTCGACCTTTCATATTTTATTTACCCTAGTATATTCGTGGTTAGGGTCTTATTTAATGTCAAAGTATTATGGTCATTGTTTTATGCATTTGTCTTACAACCATATATTTTCATGTGTCCTAGCCTAACACCTTATGTTTTCCCCTTCCATATTAACTTACCCTTCATATTTTTCATGTGATTTAAGTTATTTTTAAGGCACTTGTCACAGCCCTGCAAGTGTTATGTTCTTCTGGCAAAAAATGTTGTGAGCTTGCAGCTGAGTATTGGCAGTTTGGTGATCTCCTAGTCACGACCTTGATCCTATTATTAAGGTTTACAATTGACAGTTGTGAGACTGCATGGTGGTCTTTGGTCTATAATAAAATATGTTTTTTCATATTCCAAACTTGATTACACATTGAAGACTTCTAGCTTGTAGAGAATCGATAGTGAACCACATGTCAAAAGTTGAAGATGTTAAAAAGGTAAAAAAGTGTTGATTTTTGCATCCTTGCATCAGATTTTGAAGGCAGTTAGTTGGACTTGGGAGTTGATATTTTTGATGAATGTGATGGTTTCTTTCATCCTTGCAAAAGTTAGTGGGGAATTTTTTTTCCATCTGCGAGACTGCGAGGAAGAATGAAATTTTATGGTGATCCTTGTCGTAGCCTCGAACCTTATTTTATGGGACCTATTTTTGACCCAAGGGGAAGTGAGGATGTTATGTGTGGCATGAATTTGATGGGTTAACACAATGGTATGGTCATATGCCACATTTTTGTAGGTTTAAACAGTAGTTAAGGTGGACAGGTGGCAAGGATGCGATGAAGAAAATGTAACTCATGATGAGTTAGTCGCAACTTTGTGACAATTTTTGAAGACAATTCTTTAAGCTCGTGATTAAGCAAGGTGGTGATAGGTGTCCAAGGAAATGATGAAGGGAGTGTGTAAAATTTGAAAAATTCAAATAGAGGTTGAGTGAGTGACTGGTTTCCATGTGTACTACCATGTGAGCTAGGATTACCATGATATATAATTCAAGACTTTTTGACTACATTTTGGGGATTGTAGAGTTATGATAGATGGGTTTCATATCAGAGGTGACATCTAAAGGATGTTTCATTTACCCCTAAAATGTGGTGCATATCAGAGAATCATTATTCCTTTCCACCATTCCTTTTATGAGATGTTGTGATAACCAAGAATGTCAGCTTGAAAAAATTTCATAGTTGTGAACTTTAGTACAAAGATTGTTTGAATTAGAAAGTTGTAGTAATCAATTTGAATCCTGGAGGAATTATATTTATAGATGTATTTAGATGAGATTATGTGCATTATTTGTATCTATTCCCTTTTTTTTAAATGGATTTATGTGTGTTTGTGATCCTGATAGTGAGAATTGTCATGAGTGACATTCTCTATTGCATGAGGTTGAAACTGGTGAAGGCCCTATTCCAAGAAGTATATAAGGATCATGGGTTGATGTTTCACTTTGTGGTTCTAGGAATTTATTAAATTCAAAGGGTGGTTGGAGGGATTTATTAACCTAATGACCTTACTTTCTATCATTATTTCCAAACTACTGGTGTTTTTTTGGGTTTATTAGGTGTCTAGTCTCTTAAGGTTGTTGCTCTATTTCTCCCTTAGGGTGGGGATAAGGATTTGAAAATGGATGGAGGGCCTAGTGATGTGAGATTTTCTAAGATTAGTTCACCCTAGGATCTATTATCCTATGTCTCTTCTAAGAGGGGAGATGGTGAGAATCCTGCATTTTCCCCTTCCCTTGTTCCAAATTCATCTTCTTCCCCTTCCTCGTATTTAAATTTGTCTTCTTCCACTTCTCTGCAACCAAATTCCCCATAGTGTGATAGGGGCATGGCTCATGGGCACTCTCCTGAAGGTGAATGGTATATTGTCTTTATCTTCTTGAGAAATAGAAATATCATCAAGAGCAATATATCCATCTTTTTCAGAAGGAAACTTCTCGCTCATTTCTAATTAATAAATTGGGTCATTCGAAATTAATTCCTTTTTTCACCAACCGAAAACCCTTTTTCGGTTCCTCAATGAAAGAGGCAGAGAGAGAAGTTGCTAAAATAGAGAAAATAATTATAGAGATGGAGGATGAAAGATGACTAAGAAAATCAAATCTTGAAGAAGGAACATGTGGTAGAATTTGAGCAAGCTGGTTGTTTATCTTCTTCATTATTAATTATTCTTTCTTCTCTTTTCCAAATCTTTTGAATTATCCAGAAGCAAGAAAAATGTTGTAAAATTGTAAAGTGTCAAGAGTCAAGGTTCATAATAAGTAGCCATAAATTTATGAACTGTAATATCTCTTGTGCCTTGATATAGAATTTCATGGTTGAGTTATGTCATACGACCATCTCTAATTTGAAGTGTAAAATTTCTTTAAGTTGAAATAATCAAGGATTATTCATACTTTGCAGACACATTTCTTGTCATGTATTCCATTTATTATTTCCTTCTGTTCCAGGAGCAATGTAATTATTTTAATAAATAAAATGGGAATTTTATGTCTTCAAATGGATTATTAGGAATGTTTATGTGATGTGTATATAATATTGGTGATCTTGTTTTCACTCGGTGATAACATTATTTTAAGATCTTCAAGACATGTTTGAGATGTTATGTTGGAAATATGGATGGAGTAACTGAGAGGGGAGGGGTGAATCAGTTACCACAAAAATAAATCCACAAGTCCCTTAGATGTCTTCAATATATATTGCTGTTACTCGGTAAATTGACCTTTTA
>MU226420.1:293370-305082 GCA_018584345.1 Thuja plicata | reverse complement strand
GTAGACTCTGTCTAATGACTAATATGACATTTTGAACTTGGTAGACTCTGTCTGATGACTGATATGACATTCTGAACTCGGTAGACTCTGTCTGATGACTGATATGACATTTGTGTAACATCAAGGATAACACACAATTTAAACAATTGTTTCCAACATGTTATAGTGAGGAATGATCTTTATTTGACTATGTTTCCCTCCTTTTGGCATTGGTTAATCTTATAGATTATATTTCAATTTGGTCCCATAAATTCAAAAGAAAAATCCCTTTAATTTTTTGTTGAGTAATGGTAGGAGCAATACAATTCTATTCTTAGTGTCGTTTGATGTTGAATGGATTAATTTTTCAAATGATGAAATAAAATTCTCATTCATATGAATCTGAGAATTATCCACATTTACAACTCTGTATTAATTTGTTGTGATAAATTATTTTTATTCTCAAAGGAATTTGCAAGCTATGGATGAGTTTGTTCATTGAAATCATACCATAAGGGTTCCCATTGGCTTAAGTCTGAGAATTATCTACTTTGTGAGTCTGCATGATGTTATATATTGAATTTTTACTCAGTATGTAGACTTATGTTGGAGGAATACCCTCCTGAGCTCATCAAACTCAAAGTGAATAAGGTCATTCAATCCTTTTTGAGTTAGTTTTTCTTGTCTTGGAGGACCAATTTCTAACAAGTCCAATGACTACAAGAACAATCACAAAAGATAGTTCCAATGGCTACATGAATAGTCATAGAACAAAGTTCAATGGTTGCAGGAACAATCATGTAACAAATTTATAATGACCGTAGGAACAGTCACAAAGAATACTTCCAATGGTTGGAAGAACAGTCACAAAATATAGTTCCAATGGATGCATGAATAGTCATATGCTAAAACTAAAACTAATTACTGAACATAAAAGTAACTAAACCAAATGAGTGGAATTCTCACCAAGTGGGCCCCCTTGGATGAGTCTTCCCAAATCTTAACTCAAATGAAAAAATTAAAGTATCATTCTTTTCATCAAAGTGTTGTTACAACATGACAGTAATATGATAACTTTAAAGTGCACAATATAATTGTATATCCATAACTACTTTAGAATAAAATTCATTGAATCACATAAGATTAATATATATAGGATCACATAACAAATTGATATCAACAAAAATATATATGGATAGGTTCATTCCCATAGCTAAATAAGTTTAAGAAAGAACTATGAATATTATCAACAACTAAGTGCTAAACCCCATAATAATGGCAATAGATATATAAGAAATCCTATATAAATGAGCCATCATTTGGGCTCATCACTCTTCCCAACCTAATATATTTTTGGTCCTCCTGCAGGTGCAATCTGATTCCTCTATCTTGCTTGCATCTTGAAATCATTGACTATTGTCTATCCCTTAGTTTTTGCTCTTGTGTTCCATTAAAATCTATTTTTCTATCCATTCTATCCCACCTGGATTTTTCTGCTTGTTCATTGTATGAATGATTTTCTTTGTAGTTTAGAATAGGCCATAGAAGAATTGGTGGCTGGAAGATTAAAGGGTGCCAATATTGTTTTTGTTTTCTCCCAAAATGAACATATTTTGGTGCCCTCCTAATAATGGCTACATACAAATTTTGTAAGGAATGGGATTCAACTTGATTCAGCTCATCAGGTAACCCATTCCAATTTTGTGTTAGATATCCCAATGTTTTCCTTCCTGACATTGTAGCCACCTGTTCAAATTCTTGAAAGACTTCTTCCCTTGCAACTAGGATTTATTTATTTTATTCATATTTGTAGATAATTTTTTCCCTAGTATAGAAAATATCTGTGGGTTCACCTAATTCTTCCCTTAAAGGTGAAGGGGTATGGATCTACGTGTCTCTATGTGGTATGAATTTTTCCCCAACCTATTTTCATTTAGAATCCTAGACATTAGTGCCCTTAAATGAATATCTCTGATATATATTAATGGATTCTTCTCATGATCATTAGGAATAACATAGTTGTGCAAGTATAATTCATAGAGTAAGTTTTTAGTTTCTATTGGGGAAGACTAGTAAGCTTGGAAGAAGTCTTGTGGAGTCTCTATCAAAGTGTTTAAACTAGAGACTACTCTTGACAATTGAAAAGAAATAAAAATATCCTTGAGATGAAGTGCATATATCTTTGGGGGAGTTCCACATTCTAAAATTTGTGGCACTAAGGTCATCACATTGTTTACCTTATCTATTAATGCAACAATATATGACTTCTTCCCCTCAATCTCCTTGTCTTTCTTTGTAATCACTTCCTCTAGCCTCTAATTCTCTTTATTCCTTTCTTCTTCGTTATCCTTCATATATTTCCATAAATATAGGGCTATTTATGCCCATGAGAAAGTAGTAGGTCTATGAATATCAATTGGGAATCACCTTTGTTCTTGTTCTCCACCTTCCATTTTCTTAGCTGCAGAAACAAGCCTTCTCAATTGTAATTTCTCTTGTTCCAGGTTTCCTTCCATCAACAAATCTTGTTCTTCTTGGGGAAATTCCCTTTCTCAAGATATATTTTCACCCCATCCTTATATTCTTGCGTAGGCATCATTTCCATATCCCGTTGCTCAGATGAGGAGGAAAATTTATGGCTTCCCCTAGGAGGAATATTACATATTATCCTTTCTTCTTCACTAGGAATGGTATGAACAAAGCCTGAGGATTATAATTGGATGTTTACCCTAGGTGCATTATATTTTTTAATTTTACTAGGTTTACCCCTGAGCCCATGACTCTTCCTCTGGGGTATTTTCTCCATAATTTTTGTTGTCTTAAATGTTTTAGCAGGATTTTTGCTATGCTCAATGGTTGTAGGAGGTTCTTCATCCCTAGTTTTTCATTTTTTAGGGATAGGGATTTCCTTTAATTTTTTTTGCATTTTAGCCTTTCCCTTTTCATCCTTAGTCTTTTTCATTTTTTCCTTTTTTCCCTTGCTACCGCTGCCCTAGTGCAAACTGCTGATTTAGGGGAAATATACTCATTAGGGTCTAAAGAGGAAATATTTACATCTTTTTTCAAAGATTCAAGTGAACTCATTTCAGATGCACGAGGGTTTGTGCTAGGAACTGCCCTAGAAGTTGAAGCCCCATAGGTAAAATTTGGAACTGTTGCCTCCCCACTAACCCTATAGATCAAGGGTTTACCTCTAAGACACACACTCAACACTCTGAACTTTTTAATTTTCAAAAAACCATCCCATGACATCTGAGAGAAATATTGTAAAGACCTTTCAACGAGAAACCTAATTAAACAATAATGGGAAATAAATTTTTTCTTTCCTTTCTCCATCTCAACAACCATGATTTCCTACAAGTTATATGATAGATTGGGGACATTCATTCTCCTTCCATGTCACATGTGAGTCAAAAACTTGAATTTTACAGAGTGTAGACATGACTGCTTACTCTCAAAGGTAATGTATTTGATGATATAAACAATATGTTTCCATATTCTTGGTAAAGAAATCCTCCTTATTCCATGTTTATCTTCTTCAAGTGGATGATCCCTAGGTCTTGTAAACTCTTCTATAGCTGTTCTGGCATCTTTACTTTCAGGGTAAGGTTCTCCTATATAAGGCAACCCCAAAAATTCAAAAATCCTCTCCTCCATGGAAATAACCTTAAAACCCTTAATCATTGCCTCACCATTGTTAAACTTCTGAGAAAATTCCATAGCAATCTAATCCCTGAACCCATTAAAATTCCAAAAGTAGTCTAAGTAGCCACAATTGCTAAATTTTGGTTCACAAAGTGCTTCCTACCAGATTATTCGATGAACTACAGGTTCACTTCTAACCAGTGGCCCTCCCACATTTCTAGTCACACCCTTAGAAATACCTCTTCTCTACAATTCTTTAACTGCAAACTCACCTAACTCCTCTCTCAATGTCATATATTCTTCTTGTAGTGCTAAAACCAATGTCGTATAACCTTCAATTTACCCCCCTTTTAGTGGCATTTATGAAAACTTATTAAACAATAAGGAAGGAATTAAAGAAATATGGAAATTGGTTGAGGTTGTGGGATTTTTGGTCCCTTAGACTGTTTGGTCTCGTGGATGTCATTAAAATCATTCATTCATTCATTAAAGAGGGATTTTAGATTTTAAAAATTTGACATGTTGGCACATAGAACATAGGTATGCATAATTATGCATATATGACACATGGGCACACACACTCCCCAAACCTATACGGAAGCATGTGTCCACACACCCCTGTCTATGGGGAAAATAGAATGAACCCACATACAATGTTATTTTTGAAATTCTATTTTATTTACACTATACCATGGTGCATTCTAGTTGCACCATAAATGAAACTGTGTCAGAGCATTAGAAAAATATATGCTATGAGATATATGAATATTATAGTTATTTAATAAATGCATATAACTTAATGAATACACAAAAGGTGTCATTCATGTACTTGGATTATTGTGGTTGATAGATAGATATATAATTTTAATGTCCACAAGGATTATCATGGTGGCTATGAAGTATTATATGGTTGGTGTGACATCTGACCTACTATTTACAAAGCTCAAGTAATCAATGTGAGTGAAAAGCATTTGTTTCACTGAAATTTTTTTTTGAGTATCCTAGTGAATTTTTTGATATCAAGAAGAAAACCAATGGTAGAGATCTCAATGTTGCCTAATTAAATACTTGACATCAAAAGAGTGAGATCTTTCCTAATCTATTTTATGTAGACTATCTTGTCAACACAAGTATTGCTAGTAATAACTGAGAGGGGGGGTGGGGGGGGGTGAATCAGTGGCCTTAAAAATTTATCTTTTAAACTTTAATCCACCAATCAATATACCTCAGATTATTAAGTCCCTACATGATGTATGCCTTGAAAAACTTTGAAACAATTAGTTGTCTGTCGGTTTACCTTGTTTGTCCTTATTCTCCTTGATTACTGATGAGAAGTAAAACTTATTTACCAATACTCAGTAAATATGCAGAGTATACCAATCAATCTAGAAATGCATATGTGAAATGTAAAACAATAAAGTAATAAACCATACACACATAACACAGGGATTTTAACGTGGAAACCCTGTTAAGGGAAAAACCACTGGGACCGGTACCCCAAATTTTCACTCTTTTGAAGTGAGCCCTGTTAAAAGCCAACCCTATTAAAGGTTACAAACACACATTTAAGTGAGACCTTGTTAGAGGATTTTTATAAATAGTTTGTCACTTAGTATCTAGCATCTACAATACCATCCTTGAATCAACCTTTAGAATGTCAATAGGATTTATGATAATCTTTCTGCCATCCTTGAATTAGCCTCCTTCTTAGACTCTCAATAGGATTTAGGTAAGACTGATGCTACTATCATGAGTCAACCTTTTTGGTAATCTGTTAGGATATACCTCAATTAGAGAAGATGGCTAAGTCCTGCTCTGTTAAGAGACTTGATGCTCCAATGGTTAAACTGAAACATGATGAACTATTTCTAATGCAACTTTGAATTGTAGATATTCAGATCTATTTATGTACAATACCTCTCTGATCAATGTATCAATTCAATTCCTTTATACTTCACACTTTCTGCTCTATGATGCTGTGCTTTACTGTTTGTCGGTAGCTGCATAATTCTTTAGCTCTCTTTTAGCTTGATTGATCAGGACTGTATAAAGATTATCCTTCACCAGTTTCTCTTCAGCATCTTCTTTCAATTTACTCCCTATGTATCTGATTGCCTACGGAAATGAATTATGCTTGTCTCTTATATAGAAATGATATTCCTTAATTCTTGATTTTTGGCATGAAAAACCATCTAGCCAAAATGATTTACGGCTTTAACTCTCAATTTATCTCGTAGTTATCTTCTTGCCAACTATATAAATCTTCTTTAAATCACTTAATTGTGGTCAAATAAAACAACTAAAACAACCAGTCAAGTCTATCTTTCAGCTCTGCCAGCTAGATATTTTGTCATTTTCTGATCTCTTTGTTCTGTCGGTCAATTCTGTAGTTTGTCATCGGTGACAACTGCCAATTCTGTCAGTGTGACTTTAGTTAGCTTTGGGATCTCCATCCATCGGGCATCATTGGATCTTTCTCGTCAGGCAACTCTATTTTTAGCTCGTTGGGCATCCTGTGATTCTACTTTGTTAGGAAACACTATCTTTTGCTTGTTGGGCATCACTATGGCTTTATCTCTATCTTTACCGATGGTGTGCACTTCGTTAGTGTGGTCTGTCACTTAGTGAATACTTGAATTTTATGCATTTCTAAAAGCATAACCTCTGTTCCATTGATTCTCTAAATTCTTTAGCATTATGTATATGACCATACAAATGAAATCAACTTGACATCAATGACAATACAAACCATTAACTGGTTTAATGTTTTGCATCATCTTCATCTTAACATTATAAAACATTCAATCAGTTACATGTCATCAATCTCTCCCTTTGGCATTGATGGCAACATGCTATATTATCACACTATACTATTTCTAATACAACATGAAATACAATTGTTGAGATTCATCAAATTACCAAACAGTTTGTTTTGAAAACTGAAACAAAATGTCTAACCATCGGTAAGCTCTGTGTTAGCTTAGATTTTATTCTTGCAGCTTTCCTTGTTTCTTCTTTTGATGTGTTGTGTCCTCTATCTGTGTCAAATTTTCTCTTTTGACTTTTCTACTTCTTGATGTCACTATCTTTTGTTTCAACTTTTAGACAAATTCTCTCCCTATGGATGTGATCTCTCCCTGTTTGGAGTAATCTGACAATGAATAGTTTCTGGTGATAATATGGATACATTCTCTCCCTTTGAAAACAATGCCAAATAAATATTTGTCAAATATCTGACATTCTGTCAAACAATTTCTTCTATCCATAATATATTCCTTGAATTTTCCTTATCCATCATCAATATAACAATATGTTATGGTGCTTGGTTCTAATATATACCTTTCTATATATAGATGTAGCTTTGAAGTTCATCTTCTACTTGCAACAATCATGAATGATATTCTGATAATATATGGCTGATGCATCCTTTAGTCCTTTTACTGGCTGTTAGACATGGCTTTGACCCCTAGTCTTTTTCTCAGGTACTCAAATGTATCCTTGGGTAGTGGCCTTGTGAATATATCAGCCAATTGTTCTTTTGATTGCACATATTCAAGTATGACCTCTTTTTATTGAACTTGTTCTCTCAAATAATGATACTTGATGGCAATGTGTTTGGTCTTTGCATGCATGACTGGATTCTTGGAAATATTTATTGCACTAGTGTTATCACAATAGATAATTATTGGTTCTATGATCTTCATATGCATACCTTCCAGCAACTATTTGATCCATGCAATATTTGAGTAGTTTGCAATAACAACAACATATTCTGCTTCTACAGTAGACTGAGAGATGCATCCTTACTTCTTGCTAATCCACGTGACAAGTCTGTCACCCATAAAGAATGCTCCTCCAATTGTGCTCTTACGGTCATCAAGATTTCCAGCCCAATCAGCATTGGTAAACACTTTCAGTTCAAATTTGCCTTCTCTTCTATACCATAAGCCAAATTCCTCAGTATTCTTCATATATCTTAGAATTCTTTTCACAATAGTTATATGTGATTCCCTAGGGTTAGAAAAAAATCTAGCAACAATTCCTACTGCATGTGCAATATTTGGTCTGGTGTGTACAACATACATGAGTTTTCCTATCATTGATCTATATAGAGTTTGATTTACCTCTATTGTCTTGTCTTCCTTTGTTAATTTGCATCCAGTAGCCATCAGTGTTCCAACAATTTTGGAATCTTCCATCTTGAATATTTTCAGGATTTCTTTGATGTATTTGGATTGTGTAATGAAAATACCTTCACTTTGTTGAATGATCTATAGACCAAGAAAGAAATTGATCTCTCCAAACATAGACATCTCAAACTCATTTCTCATCTCATCAAAAAATGATTGGCATAGCATATCATTGCCTCCAAATATAATGTCATCGACAAATATTTCAGCAATCAAAGTGTTAGCATCTGTATTTTCTTTTAAGTAAAGATTATTGTTTTCACTACTCCTTATGAATCCAATACTTATTAGATAGGAATGAAGTCGTTCATACCAAGCTCTAGGAGATTTTTTTAATCCATACAAGGCTTTGTGAAGTCTACATACCATGTTCCTCTTGTCTCGATCTACAAACCCTTCTGGTTTCTCAATGTATACCTCTTCTTCAAGTATTCCATTTAGGAATGCTGACTTGACATCCATTTGATATACTTTGAATCCTTTGTATGCAGCATAAGCAAGTATTATTCTTACTTTTTCTAGCCTAGCAACGGTTGCAAAGGTTTCTCCATAGTCTATATCTTCCTCTTGTGCATACCCCTTGCATACTAGTCTTGCTTTGTTCTTTGTGACTTCTCCATTCTCATTCAGCTTGTTCCTGAATATCCATTTAGTATCGATGAATTTCTTGTCATTTGGTCTTGGCACAAGTGACCATGTTTTGTTCTTCTCAATCTTCTTGATCTCATTATTCATAGCACTTATCCATTCTTCATTATCTATTGCAGCATTGACAGATTTTGGTTCAAACTCACAAATTAAGCAATTTGAGTTTAAAGACTTACTTCTTGTTCTTGTACCAGATTTCTTATCTCCTATGATCTAGTCCTCTAGATGGTTCCTTCTTACATATCTTGCAAGTATAGGTATAGTTATTTGCATATCATCTTGATCTTCATTACCTTGCACATTATCTTGATCATTATCCTGACCATCGGTAACAACATTCTGACCGTCGGTTGCAACATTTTGTTGTTCTAGATTTAAGCACTATTGCTCATGTAGAGTTATGGGTTCTTCACAGTATACAAACTTGTATTCCTCTGGTTCTTTTGTGCTTTCTAGCTCATTCTTTTCTGCAAATTCTTCAATCTTCACATTTTCACTTTCAACTATTTTCTTAGAAGCCTTGAGTAGACATTTAAAAGCTTTTCTTTAGGTAGAATACCCCAGAAAAATACTTTCATCACTTTTGGCGTCGAGCTTTCCATTTCTATTATCTTTTAAGACATAACATTGACTGCCAAATATTTTGAAGTAACTTACATTGTGTGTTTTACCATACCATAGCTCATAAGGAGTCTTCTTTGAGTTCTTTCTTAATTGTACTCTATTAAGTGTATAGACAGCAGTGCTAACAGCTTCCATCCAGAAGATCTGGGTGATGTGCTTCTCTATCATCAGTGTTCTTGCACAATCAATTATTGATTTGTTCCTTCTTTCAGCAATCCCATTTTGTTGTGGTGTTCTTGGTGTAGAAACCTGTATTTTTATACCATGCTCATTACAAAAATTAGTGAATTCATCTAATATAAATTCTCCTCCTCTATCTGATCTTAAAGATTTTAGATCCTTACCACTCTGCTTTTCTACCATAGCCTTGTACCATTTAAACATCTTGAATGATTCATATTTTTCTTTTAGAAACATGACTATCATCATTCTAGAGTAATCATCAACAAAGAGAATAAAATATCTATCTCCATAATAGCTCTTTGTCCTCATTGGTCCACATAAATCAGTATGGACTAATTCTAGAATATCATTAGATGTATGGGTTTTTCTTTTGAAACTAGACTTTGTCATTTTACCTTTTTGACAATTTTTGCACACGATGTTGTTTGGCTTTGTCATCATCTGTAAGCCTCTTACACTTCTTTTCCTACTTATTTTTATCATGTTGTCAAAATTCACATGACACAACCTTTTGTGCCACAACCATATGTCTTCATTCCTAGTCATCAGGAAAGTGGGGTTAGTATCATTTAGATAGAATAAGTTACCTTTGGTCTGTTCACCGGTACCAATCAATATTCCTGATTCATTGAAGATATTTGTCTTCTTGTTCTCAAATGCTACTTTGTGACCTAAGTTATTTAGCTGAGAAACACTCAATAGATTATAATTCAATCCTTTTACCCAATAAGCATTTTCACATTTAATCAGGTTATTCAACATTACTATTCCTTTACCTTCTATTTGACAAGGTGTATCATTTCCCATTCTTACTATACCACCTTTATAGTATTGAAAAGTATTAAACTTTTCTTTGTCACCGGTCATATGGTGAGTGTAGCCACTATCTATAATCCAGATATCATTCTTACTAATCTTAGATATGAGTGCAGTTTCTTCATACCTTTCATCTTCATCTGAATCATCCTTCACAGCTACAAATACTATCTTGATATGATCATCCGGTTCGGTGTCAATATCTTCATCTTTGCAAGTAGCTAGATAGCTAGCCTTCTTGCCTTTATCCTTGTAATCTTGGGTATCATTTCTTTTTGATTGTCAGTAACCTCTATAATATTTGTTATCACTTCTGTCAGATTTCTTCTCAAAAGATCTGTTATCACTTCTATCATCTTTTCTTTTGTCAGGACATCTTGCAGCAAAGTTTCCAATCTCTTTACAATTGAAACATAAAATTGGTAACTTGCCTTTTTATTTACCTTTGCCTCTTTGCATTCTTCTCACCATGAGTGCTTCAATTTCATCTAGATCTTCTTTTTCACTTTTGCTTTCACTATCTCTTCTAGATGAGTGCCTTTAACTAGATTTTCTTATTCTCATAGAAGACTTAAATGCAGACTCCAAACTTGGTAAGATGCTATTATCAAAATTATTCATCTCAAATGAAATTAGTCTACCAATCAGGCTACCAAGAGTGACTATATTGTTTGCTACTACTCTCATTTCTTGAATAGCAGAGACTCTGATAGCATATACAAGCAATAAGGTTCTTAAGATTTTACTTACCACTGTCTCCTCTTCAAGTGTACTTCCAATGCCTCATATGGCATTGACTACTTTTATTCTTGTGCTGTAGTAAGTGATGTTTTCACCTTCTTTCATTCTGAGATCATCAAAATTTCCTCTAAGGCTTTCTACTTTGGCTCTCAGAACATTTGCATCACCTCCATGTACAATTTTTAGCTTATCCCACATTATTTTTGCATTTTTTCAATCTTTGACATCCTCAAATTCAGCATCAGAGAGTGAGGAAGAAAGCTCTATAACCATGCAGTTATGTTCATGCTTTACTCTTAATTGATCCACCATCAATGGTCCTGTAGGCAAAACATATGCAGTATCTACGTATTGAGTAATATCATTGATAATACCTGATAAATGGAGTTTTATTCTGCTTTGCCATGAAGCAAAGTTGTCTTTGTTCAACTTGGGCACATCTCATTTGTTCATCTTGTGATCTTTACTTAGGTCTTGAAACCTTCCTTCTAAGCACACAAGCTCTGATACCAATTGTTAGTAATAATTGAGAGGGGGGGGTGAATCAGTGGCCTAAAAAATTTATCTTTTAAACTTTAATCCACCAATCAATATACCTCAAATTATTAAGTCCTACAAGATGTATGCCTTGAAAAACTTTGAAACAATTAACAGTCTATCGGTTTACCTTATCTGTCCTTATTCTCCTTGATTACCGATAGGCAGTAAAACTTATTTACCAATACTCACTAAATATGCAGAGTATACCAATAAATCCAGAAATGCATATGTGAAATGTAAAATAATAAAGTAATAAACCATACACACATAACACAAGGATTTTAACGTGGAAACCCTGTTAAGGGAAAAACCACTAGGACCGGTACCCCAAATTTTCACTCTTCTA
>MU226420.1:278243-293287 GCA_018584345.1 Thuja plicata | reverse complement strand
TTTTATACATAGGTTGTCACTTAGTATCTGGCATCTACACTACCATCCTTGAATCAGCCTTTAGACTGTCAATAGGCTTTATGCTAATCTTACTACCATCCTTGAATCAGCCTCCTTCTTAGATTGTAAATAGGCTTTAGGTAAGACTGATGCTACTATCATGAGTCAACTTTTTTGGTAATCTGTTAGGATATACCTCAATTATAGAAGATGGTTAAGTCCTACTCTATTAAGAGACTTGATGCTCCAATGGTTAAACTGAAACATGATGACCTATTTTTAATGCAACTTTGAATTACAGATATTTAGATCTATTTATGTACAATACCTCTTTGATCAATGTATGAATTCAATTCCTTTGTACTTCACACTTTCTTCTCTGTGGTGTCTACAAAATTCTTTAGCTCTCCTTTAGCTTGATTGATCTGGACTATATGAAGATTATCCTTCACTAGTTTCTCTTCAGCATCTTCTTTCAATTCACTCCCCATGTATTTGATTTCCTGCAGAAATGAATTATGTGTGTCTCTTATATATACATGATATTCCATAATTCTTGATTCTTGGCGTGAAAAAAAATCCAGCCAAAATGATTTACAACTTTAACTCCTGATTTATCTCATAGTTATGCTCTTGCCAACTGTATAAATCTTCTTTAAATCACTTGCTTAACTATGGTCGAATAAAACAACTAAAAAAACCAGTCAAGTCTGTCTTTCAGCTCTGCTAGCTAGATATTTTGTCATTTTCTAATCTCTCTGTTCTATCAGTCAATTTTGCAGTTCGTCGTTGGTGACAACTGCCAGTTCTGTCACTGTGACTTCAGTTAGCTTTGGGATCTCCATCCGTCGGGCATCGTTGGATATTTCTCGTCGGGTAACTCTATTTTTAGCTGATCAGGCATCCTGTGATTCTACTTCATCAGGCAACACTTTCTTTTGCTCGTCGAGCATCAATGTGACTTTATCTCTGTCTTTACCAATGGTGTGCACTCCATCGGTGTGGTCTGTCACTTAGTGAATACTTGACTTTTATGCATTTTTGAAAGCATAACCTCTGTTCCATTGATTCTTTGAAGTCTTTATCATTATGTATATGACCATACAGATGATATCAATTTGACATTAATGACAATACAAATCATTAACTGGTTTAATGTTTTGCATCATCTTCATCTTAACATTGTCAAACATTCAATCACTTACATGTCATCAAGTATATGAGGAAAATTCTACAAGTTCAATAAATGGCTGCCGCCATTCAACATTTTGAGGAGCATGAACTATGTTTCCGAGGTGGTAAGGCTATAAATGGTGCTTCTTGGTTTGAATAGGATTCTTTTCCTTTAATTGAGGAGGTTGAGGATGGAGTTCATAGAGAATATATGTGTTTTATGGTATAGGATAGAATGGTTTAACAAAATTCAATTACAAGAAACATACAAAGATCAGAAAATGAAGTGACATGATGCTAATATTGTAGCTATAGGGATATGAGAACTATTTTTGGTTTCTACAGGGATATTAGAATGCTTCAGTGCATCTACGAAAATTTTATGTAGTTTGCAAATTATTCCAATCCCAGAGGCTATGGCTCTGATTATCTTGAATTGAGATGATACAGATTGGGATATGGGTGTGAGAATAGAATCTGGAGCATTGGAGTTTCCTATTTCTTCATGGGAAGAAGTATCTAAGTTTTCTCCTAATGGGGAAGCTTGTGAGAATATTGCATTTTGGCATTTTTCATCTTCACTAACTACCCATGCTTGATATTGGCACAAATCACTTTCCTGGTTGGTTTGCTGAAAGCACTGGCTTTGTCACCATAGCTTCCTTGTATACTTGACAAGTGGTTTTACTTTAGGACAAAACTAGTGGTAAAAAAAACTGTTGGGATATTATTGTCTATAACAAATCAATGGCAATAGAATCAAATCTTTGTTAGTGGCCTAAAGTTTGATGCATTCCTTAAATATAAAAGGAATTCCAAGGCCATAAAAAAGGGGTTCTAGTTCTTAAAATTCTCATTAGCTTGTAACTAGGATAGTGTTTAGTTTCAGGTTGTTGAAGGTGAATGTAATATTGAGATAGTGTAATTCCATGCACAATGTTAATCATTTTGTGCAATTATAAATGCTAATGTCATAAATTTATCTCTAGCTTTGTATACTTTAAATCATATGATTCCAATACATTAAATATGGTTGACTTTGTCTTCACAATTTTCTTGTGGGTGTTGATTCATGGGTCTCTCTCAAGGAGAGAGATAAATTTCTTTTTGTAGATAACAATGATTTTCAGTGTATGAAATAGATTATTGAAGTAAAAATTTATGATAACATGGGTGATCTTGTTAATGAAATTATTAATATATTCAAAACCCATAGGTTAAGTTTCATATGTTCATACGATCTTTGTCATGGCTTTAATTTTAATCTGTAGCCCGAGATTGAGCACTGGACTGTTGAGAGCCCTGAAGGATTTTCAGATTTAAAATAAAATTAATCAAATCTACTGTTCATTCATGTTCTTTTCTTTTATATTTAATTTATCTATGTTCCTATATCTCCATGATCCTTAGAAAAATGTGGAGGATACATTTAAAAGTATCTGTATAACACTCCATGATTTTGAGAAGGAGATTTATAATTTATGTGTTCTTAGTGTTTGTTAAAGAAAATGGGATTACTTGTTCAAGTGATGAAATAAAAGCCCCATCTTTATAAAATATGAGAAATGTCCACAATTGAAGGTCTATAGCTGGTCATTAGAATGAATCTATCATATGTATAGACTTAGACTAAGGAATACCCTCCTGAGTCATGTGGAGCTTGAAGTGAAGAAGGCTTTCCAAGACTTGTTAGCTATTGTTTTCTTGTCCCTCTAGAATAATCCCCAACACACTACTCATTTGCACCTTTTCTAACCTTTTGGAAACTAAAAATATACTGTTGTGAAAAAATGAACAAAGCTCGATGGTTTTTTTGCTTTGCTAGGGTTTAGAGTCATGCTACTATTCTGAGCCCTCCTATCCTTTTAGACTGCATTTACTACAGGATTTGCCTTAGTATTTATGGCCCTGACCGCCACTAGCCCAACAATTGATGCTAGTGCTATTCTAGTGATGGATAACAATGGCGCCTCCAAGAAAGAGACCTCACAAGTTTGTTCCCAAGGTGTTTCACGAGGTATGTCTCAGCCTGATATTTTTTTCCCATTCATGAGTTTGATGATGCCTGTTCTTGGCTTGAAATGCATACACTTATTGGTTACTTTCTGGGTCACAACCCACCTGAAAATATGATTAAAGATTGGGTGGAAAAAGCCTGGACTCCTCATGGAATCCGCCTGGATGGCATTCAAAGTCTCACCAAGGGTTTTTTTGTTTCACTTTTCCAATCCCACTCATGTGGATTCTATATTTTCCAAGGGACCCTAGAATATTAGGGCTTCCCTTTTAGTTTTTCAGCACTGGTCTTGAGAATTTTTAGTCTCTGACAACAAGAAGCTCAAAGTCCCTGTTTGGGTTGAGTTTCCTGGTCTTCCTCTACCCTGTTGGCCTTTCATGCATTCCATTGTGCAAAAGCTAGGTAGGGTTATCTATATTGAGCATGACCATTCTTTTAACCCACAACCTCAAACGAGGCTCTGCACTAAAGTCAACCTCTCTCAAGATCTTAAAGAATCTATTGAGATTCAGGTTGGCAACACCATCTTCTCTTAGAAGGTGCTCTACCTCAACCTTCCAAATAGTTTCTACCATTGTCAATTTGCAGAGCATAAAATCAAGAATTTTCCTTTGGCAGTTCCTCGGCCTAAACCTCTTCCTAAGGATTCTAGTCCACGACCTGTTGAAGCTGGTAAAACAGATGATTGGGTAGTGATTAGCTGCAAGAACAAACAGGCTAAACCTATCACTTTGGCTTCTACTTCGCAACCACCACCTCCTGCTGTGGAGGCTCAGGTTGCTTCTCATGCTGAGAATGCTCCTATTTCAAACCTTGGCTAGTAGGGGAAAGAGATTTTGCATTTGGATACTAACCCTCCTTGGGTTCACACACCTCACATAGACTCTATAATTTCCACTCCTTCCAGCTTCTGCCGCTCTTGTAGCCCCGACGGGTTTGCTGAGGTTGCATAGGAAGGTATGGCAGAAAAGCACCAAAATATCTCCATGGAACTTCCTAGGAACAATTTTGCTTATTCGTCTAATAGTTTTGCATCCCTTTGGGATGATGATGGTATGGCCGACACTATTTTTTCATGAAGTACATCTCGTGGAATGTTAGGGGTTTGATAGACCTACCCCAAAAGTACTCTGTCAGAGATGTTCATCATTGTGTTAGTAATCTGGATGTTTTATGCCTCCAGGAAGTTAAAATTTCTGGTTTTATGCTTGATGCGGCTTGCAAAATTATTTGGCCTAAGAGCCTTGCTCTTTGTTCTTAGCATGAGGCTTGTCAAGGTGGAGTTTTTACTCTCCTTTCTCCTTGTTGGTATTCTTTTTTAATCAGTCATGGTTCAGATCCCATGCAATGATCTGTTTGAGCCACTTTCATTATTGAGAATCATTCTTTTGGTATAGTTAATGTTTATGCTCCAAATGATGCTGTTGAGAGATCTCACCTATGGCGTTGGCTTGCAGATTATCTGCCACCTACAATGTGGCTCTTCTGTGGTGACTTCAATATGGTTGAAGTGGCTTCTAACAAGGATGGCATTCTGCCATTCTAGTGGAAAGCTAGTTTACGGGAAGCCTAGTATTACATGCATAATAAATTGGGCGTTTTTTATCCCAATCTTGGCTGCTATCAAACTGATGGTTTTTGGCACACGTGGTCTAATTTTAGAGCCTCCTCTAACAGGATTCACAAATGGCTTGATCGTGCTATGATTACGGCATAGTCTTTTTTTTCTTTTTCTAAAAAATAAGCCTTGCCGGTTACTCCTCTTGTTGATGTGACCTTGTCAAATCACTTCCCCATTCAATTCCTTATTGAATGGAAGATAGATAAGCCACCTCCTCCCACCACTCAGTTATTCTTTAATACTTTCATCCACAATCATGCTTCCATGGTGGCTCACATTCATCAGGTTTGGAACCTTGAGCCTAGACCTCCACATTTGTCTGGCTGGATTCAATGGTGGAATGATGCCATCCATCATATGGCTCGCTTTCTATGCATTTATGGTCGACAGCTTTCCATTTACTACTGTTGATCCTATGAGGCTAACACCAAATCTCTCTATGTTTCCATGGAGGCTTTAACCCTTGATCCTTTCAATCAAACTTTACAAGTTCAACTTGCTCAGTTGCGTCAGTAGAAACAAGTTGTAGACAACTATGCTGCCAAAGGTGCTCAGATCAAGGCTTGACTGCACTAGTTAAAAGTCAAAAATTAGGCCTCCAAAGAATTTTTTTCCAGTCTTCATGCATGACAAACCAATGTGGGTATAACCAGGATCCAAGAGGGGTAGTCTCTCATCACAGAGCTTCCTGATATCTTTCAAGCCTTTGTTCGTCATTATGAACAAGTTTTTTCCACTCAGGGATCTTCGCCTGCCAGTAACCAAGCTCGTGTGGATTGCATGGCTGTGTTTCCTCAATGTGTTTCACCATCCCAACATGCTTTCTATGATCATCTTCTTACCCTTCAAGATCTCTGGGAATCTATCTTTGCCATGGCTGACGATAAAGCTCCAGGTTGTGATGGGTTTCCCTGTGAGTTTTATAAAACTCTCTGAGATACCATTGGTCCCGATCTTCATCAATTTTACCTTAAATCTTATCACTCCCAATCTCTGGGTGATATTATCAATAAAGGAAACATAAAATTTATCCCCAAAGCTGGGGATCCTAAGGATATTTGCAATTAGAGGCCTATTACCCTGCTTAATGTCTCTTACAAGATCATTGCTAAGGCTCTGGCTCTTAATATTCGTCACATCCTCCCTCAAATTGTTAGGCCAGAGCAAACTGGATTTATTCAATAAAGATATATTCTTGATAATATCATAGCTGTTTGGGAAGGTATGGAATGGGCACAAAATTCTCAACAAAAATCTCTTTTCTCAAAATTGATTTTTCTAAAGCTTATGATTGTATTGAATGACCTTTTATTCTTTCTATGCTTCATGCTTTGGGTTTTGGTCCCAGATTTCTTCAATCTATGTAGATACTTTTTCAAGATGCCTCCACTTGCATCACCATTGGGCTTCCACCTTTGGGCTTTTCAGATCCATTCGGAAAGGATGTCCTCTTGCTCCTGCCTTATATGTTCTTGCAGCCAAAGGATTTGGCTATTTATTATCTCATTCTATTTCTCTGGGCCATGTTCGTGGGATTGCTTTACCCAACTCTACTCAGCAGTTGGTTAATGGCCATTTTGCTGATGATTCCTTTCTCACTCTTGCTGAGGATGAAGAGAATATCAAGGTAGCCTTGCAGTGTTTAGAAACTTTCTATTTCGCTTCGGGCTCTACCATTCAGTGGCATAAAAAATTGTGCTACAGATAGTCATCCCATCCTGATTTGTCCTGGTTTTCCCAATTTGGTTGGTCCAGGATCCAACATGGGGAAATATTTTGGTTTCTTGGTATACCCTTTGCTTTTCAATCTACTTCTACTGATTCATGGAATGATGTGTTAGCTAAAATTGAAAAGAAGCTTACCTATTGGATTACCAAGTCACTCTCGCTCGATGGTAAATTTCAGATCTTCTCTAAGGTCTTGGCTGCTACTCATGTTTACTATTCCTCCTGTTGGGCTCCTTCCAAGGCCTCGTACAAGAAGCTTGAGAAATTGTTGAGGGATTTTCTTTGGGCCTCTAGTGCAGATCACCATGGCTTTCATAGAGTTGCCTGGGAGTTTTTTTTTCTCCCCAAGTCCTCTGGTGGGCTTGGCTTACTTGATACCTAGAAGCAGGGCCTAGCCCTTTGTGCAAAGTGGATTGTGCATTGCCTCACTGGCGATGAGGCCTGGAAAGTTTTACTTTGCCACTGTATTTCTTCTGGGTACCCGTTGCACAAGCTAGCTTGGAAAGGAATTGGCTTTCAAACCCTCTTGGTTATGAAACATCCTGTTCAAATCCAAGGTACCTTTTTTTCCAAAAGTATTTGGCGTGCCTGGGAGGTAGTTAAACCTTGGATTTTCTAGGTTGGTAATGGATTCCGTGATGGGCTTTCATTAAATCAGCAGATTATTTGGTGGTCCCCGCTCTTTTCCCAGCAAGGGTTTCCTTTGGCCAAAATGCAGGGGCTTAGTGCTCTCCATTTTCACAAACAAGGCATCCAAATGCCCAAGGATTTGTTTTCTAGAGCCACCATGAGTCACCACTCTTGGGATGATTTCTGGGTTTAGTTCTAGCTCACTCGCCTAGATCATCAGACTTTTGATTTGCTTGTCTCTGCTATTCTGCCGCACCTCCTACATAAACTTGGCATCTAGTCAGTTAAACCTTGGTGGAAATATTGGAAATGGTACCTAGATACACCATTTACCTACTATAAGCCCAAACTTGGATACTCATGGTTGGTGCCTCATTTCCTGATGGTTGATTCTCTCAATCATCCTTGACATCTCTCTTCCTCACAGGGCACTTGGAGCTGGCGTTTCTGCACTATTTGGGATGCTATCACTAAACCCAAAATTGCTCACTTTGCTTAGTGTCTTCTCTACCAAGGGTTACCCTTAGGAGCTCGGCTTCAGCACTTAGGTGTGCCTGATCCTAAATGCCCTTTTTGTGGGCATTCTAAAACCATTATGCATATTTTTTGGTTCTATGGTTAGGCCCAAAATTACTGGAATTGGATTCACAGTTTTGTTTATGCATTTTCAACCTGAGCCTTTCTCTTGGCACATGGATTTACTTGGTGAATCTCCTAGAATGCCTTCCCAGTTCACCCAGATTTGGCATGCTTTTAGGATGGAGATTTTGTTTTCCTTATGGAAAGACCGCAACCCTGTTATTTTTTCTCACAACTTTTTGGACATCAATGTTTCTCTCTATGCTAAGGCATGTCTATGTAATAATGTCATGATGCAGATTCAATTTCAAGCTGATAAGGTGGCCCTTGAGGTTGCCCACTTGTAGGAGTTGCTACAACATTAGGGTAATGCCCCATGTACTATTTCCAGGGTGTCACCAAATTCTCTCTCTACTGATCACACGCCACCCCGAGGTCAGCATCACAGCAGGAGTGCCTCTGTGAGGCATTCCAGAACACCATGCTCTTGGTGTTTCTGCTCTGCCTCTCCTCCTGGTAGGAGGGCCTCAGCTTCCAGATGGCCTCCTATGCTTGCCTCTACTACTGCTCGACCTTCAGCCACTGTTCCTATGTGGCCTCTCGCCCCTTCTGATAAGAATCATATGATCCCTCACCTGGCCCTTGCAATTTCTCCCAGGCAGGATGAAGGAGAGATGGAGAAAGAAATTGAAGATGGGTGCTCACCTCCTGACCAGACCCCTAGACCCAATGTGTGGGGCAATCCGCTAGATAAAGATCCTCCACCCTTTTCTGCTACTACTCTCGCAGCTTGAGGGATTTGCTTATAATGTTTTTTTTATGAATAGCTATTTTTTTCTGGCTTTATGCCAAGTAACTTTGTGAGGTGATGTTTTATCCCGCAGTCTTTTTTGTGAATACTGTACTTTGCTAGACATATTAATAGTAAACACCTCTATTCATAAAAAAAATATATATATTGTTGTCCTATTCTTGTTCTATCACTCCTTGGTCATCTTAAATCCTCAATCACAAGCAAATTCTATGATATAATTCTTTTAAGACATATATATTCCAATACCACTACTAGATCACTACAACCCCCAACCAAAAAGGCATAAGACCAATATCTAATGGAGCTTAATTTTTAAAATAAACTAGATAAAGATTAACTTCTAGGAACACTACATGGTGCCCTTCCATCAGCCTCATGGGTTCAATAAAAACATAGTGGCCCTACTTAGCAGGTTGCATGGCAAGAATGGGTCTTCTCATTTTAAAGAATCCTTAGTGTTTTATCAAGGTCTCATAAGGTTCTAAAGACCATTTACAATAAATTCAAATATTTTTTTAAGGCAATTGATGTCATTTAACTCATGTAGACCTATAAGGTCTTGATTGGGTCAAACATGGTCAAACCACTCAAAGTGTGTTCAAAATGAGTGGAAGTGATTTAATTGGACTAATATTTTCCATTTTATAATTTATTAGGGACGGGATTCAAGTTCTAAGTTATTTTTTTAACTAGGGAAAAAAGTTGTAAAAAGTTGCATTGAAAACTTTTGCATCTTTCTAGTGCAAAAGTGCATTTTCCCAACAATCACCCATTAAAAAATTAGTTGGGTACCATTGGGGATGGGATAATTTATATTTATAATGCCTCTTGTGGTTGACGCACATGTAGTTGCTAAGATTTTAAGAAGTTGAATACAAATTTTTTTTTGTTTCCCTACGTTATAATGATTTTTCTCACATTTTAGATAATTGTACAGACATGTATTGTACTTTCACGCCCTACAAATCACATTGATGGAAAGAGGGGAGAATATAGTTCAATATTAATTTTTTTAAAATTTTTTTCATTAAATGTTTAAAGATTTATTTCCATTTTTCTCAAGGTGGGTCTAAAACCCTCACCAACTAGGGGTTGAAAGTTAAAATGCTTGTAAGAATTCATTCCATCATAGGATAAATCTAAATCCTTGTGGAATAGTAGTTCTTAGGGTCCCTTTGAATATTCATTTGGTTGAAGAGAAAGAGGTGGAGTTGGGAGAGAGAGAATGGAAGCCCTAGGCCTAGTGTTTTCTATGTGATAGGTTCATTTGTGTGATTATGATTGGAAAATTGGAGTCTAAGACAAATTTGAGTGGTTTAGGTGCCTAAAAACTATATGATATTTGTTTTGGTGTTGAATTACTTATTTTTTCAGTATTTTTCAAGGATTTGTCAAGGTTTTTCAAGTACTTGCTTTGAAAAATAGGGCTAATTATGCCCCCAAAACTGATTGCATACCTATTTTTACTTTGGTTTCCAAAAACACCATATAGGATTTTTTGGATATGTCATGTAACTATGAAAAGGGTCTTCTAAAGTGTCCTTTTTTGTGCATAAGGTTAGGGGTTGAAGAATTAAATCCCAAAAACCAGTCATATAGGGATAGTAGGCCTAGTTTCCATGTATGAAGGAAGTGTGAATAAAACTTGTCAAGTGGCCTTGCAAGGTCTTTTACTGGGTTGATAGGGATACAGGGAAGTCCTTAAGACAATATTAAGCTTTTGAGGAGAACAATTTCATGTCAGACACAAGTTTTTCTTTACAAGCCTTTGTAAGGATGTATAATGGGAACATTGAGAGAAGCCCATTTGAGGAGTCACATTTGAGACTTTGTTGAGTATTTTTTATTGTGTCCTTGTCTTAAAAATAAGTCCTTTGTATCATAAATGGAATTTAATAAGAAGGAAATTGCACACTTGAAACATCAAGTGGAAAACTACAAGGCTGCAAGGTATGATAATTGAGTGAGATCTAGGGCCAACAAAGAAGCACTTTAGAACTCATCCTCCACATCAATAAACAATAAAACAAAAGAAATGCAAATTGACATATTAAAATAATAATATCCAACAAAATTATTGAAATTCAACTATTGATACCTCATTCTCCATTCAAATTACAAAATCGGTCCACTTTTTGCTTTGTAACATTTCCTTTTCAAATTGTGTTGGATGCACTATAACGGGTAAATATGGGATGTGGGGGTTGTGTAGTGTATATTGAATGTGATGATTGTTATGTGTAAGAAAGATAAGATATTCCTTTTAACCTCAAATACACAAAAGAAGGATCCAAATTGATTAACCCCAAAGGAAGGATCAATGCATAAATGAATCAATCGATTGGAAATGAGAATGAAGAGGAAGACCTTAGATTCTATTTTACAGAAGAGAATGTGTGATATATTTAGGAAGATTAAAAAATTTAATTGAAATGAATTGAAGAAAAGTACTAACCTCAAAATGCTACATATCTAAAGAATGTTGTTTTCAGGTGTCTACACTGAGTTTCTAGAAAATATGCAACCGAATCTGGAACAAAAACATAGAGACGAAGAAAATCTAGAAATCTTTTTCTGATCTAGCTCAGTTTTGATTTTGACCCAAAAATGAATGTCACCTTTGACCCAAAATTTCTGATTTTGACCCAGAATAGAATGTCGATTTTGACCCAAAATCTCTGACAGAAATTTTGTGTATAGATCCTGATAGTTTTCCAAAAAGGGTATCTAAATCTGCACTCCAATTCGTTGTTTCGAATCTCTCTCTACAAGAAAAATGGTTTGTTTTTTGGGGGGAGGGGTTTGCCTTAGTCAAACCCTGATTTAGGAATTAACCTTTAAATCAATAATTGAAATAGAGAATTCTAGTAAGTAGTAGAATTAGATCTAATAATGAAGCTATGACAATAGATATGTAATTGTATTTTGAATGTAAACATGTAAATATGAAATCTTGGACTCAATATTAGAAACCATAAAACTCCATGATTGTATGTGTGGAATCCACCTTGAAGGAAGAATGAATGAGTCTTGAGGATGCACAAAGGATCTTGAAGGAAGATCACACCACCATGATGGATAGATCTAGGGCTTGAATGCTTGAATATTGAATGCTTGAACCAAATCCCTTCAATGGCTTGAATGCTTGAATCCTTGATCTTCAATGGAGAACTTGAATGCTTGAGAGGAAGAATTGAAAACCTTGATTGAACTTTGAAAGCTTGAGTACATGTAGATAAATTTTTTTCTTGCATTTCATTTATCTTTCACTTGGTTGATCATTAGTGCTTATGCTTGGTTAGAGAAAATGAGAGGAGAAAGCTTCCTTATATATGAATCTAGGGCACAATCTTCTAGAGAGGCCTACATAGGAGAATTAAATTCCAATTAGACCTATATCCGTAGAAGATGACCTATATTAAATATAACTTAAGAGTCGTCACTTTGGAACCCAAAACAACCAACCTGAAAGCAGGAAATGAGCTCTTAATGACCCCCAACAGCCGACAAACTTTCAAATTGGAAAGGGGGACCTGGGTCAAAATTGAGGCTGATTGTTCTTCACATAATCCAAAAGAGAAATAATTCCACTACACAAATCCTTAACATTAAGTTTTGAAAGTAGGAAGACTAGTATTAGTTAATCTCATAATAGCATGAGAAATTGAAACATGAAGAGTAACAAACATGATGAAATGGATGATACTTTCATAAACATCATAAGTACTATAAAGAGATGCTAAAAGAAGAATAATGAGGAAAATAACCATACACCAAAGCATCTTAAAGATTCTCATATTGAATGAAATGCAAGAAATTTTTTTGTATTTCTATGAGTATGTAGATTTTTTTGTATTTTAAAATGCAAGAGAATAAAAGAAAAATAATTTAGTATGTATGAAAAAGCTAGTCTCTAAGGAAAAGAGGCAAATCAACTAACACCGAAAAGAAAGAGTTGTCAATCGCGGGTTCACCAAGATGTAAAGGGTAAATATGGGATTTGGGGGTTGTGTAGTGTATATTGAATGTGATGATTTTTATGTGTAAGAAAGATAAGATATTCCTTTTAACCTCAAATACACAAAAGAAGGATCCAAATTGATTAACCCCAAAGGAAGGATCAATGCATAAATGAATTAATCGATTGGAAATGAGAATAAAGAGGAAGACCTTAGATTCCATTTTATAGAAGAGAATGTGTGATATATTTAGGAAGATTAAAAACTTTAATTGAAATGAATTGAACAAAAGTACTAACCTCAAAATGCTACAGATCTGAAGAATACTATTTTCGGGTGTCTACACTGAGTTTCTGGAAAATCTGTAACTGGATCTAGAACAAAAACCCAAAGATGAAGAAAACCCAAAAATATTTTTTCGATTTGGCTCAGTTCTAATTTTGACCCAAAAATGAATGTCACATTTGACCCAAAATTTCTTATTCTGATCCAAAATCTCTGACAAAAAATCTATTTCTGGATCCTGATAGTTTTCCAAAAAGGGTATCCAAATCTTCTCTCCAATTCATTGTTTCGAACCTGTCCCTGCAAGAAAAATGGTTTGTTTGTTGGGGGGAAGGGTTTGCCTTAGTCAAACCCTGATTTAGGAATTAAACTTGAAATCAATAATTGAAATAGAGAATTCTAGAAAGTAGTAGAAGTATATATAATATTGAAGCTATGACAATAGATATGCAATTGTATTTCAAATGTAAACAAGTATGTAAATATGAAATCTTGGACTCAATATTAGAAACCATAAACCTCCATGATTGTATGCTTGGAATCCACCTTGAAGGAAGAATGAATGAGTCTTAAGGATGCACAAACAATCTTGAAGGAAGATCACACCACCATGATGGATAGATCTAGGGCTTGAATGCTTGAATCTTGAATGCTTGAACCAAATCCCTTCAAAGGATTGAATGCTTGAATCCTTGATCTTCAATGGAGAACTTGAATGCTTGAGAGGAAGACTTGAAAACCTTGATTGAAATTTGAAATCTTGAGGACATGTAGATAAATTTTGTGTTGGATTTCACTTATCTTTCACTTGGTTGATCATTAGTGCTTATTCTTGGTTAGAGAAAATGAGAGGAGAAAGCTTCCTTATATATGAATCTAGGGAAAAATATTCTAGAGAGGCCTACATAGGAGAATTAAATTCCAATTAGACCTATATCCCTAGAAGAGGACCTATATTAAATATAATTTAAGAGTCATCACTTTGGAACCCAAAACAGTCGACCTGGAAGTAGGAAACGAACTTTTAATGACCCCCGACAGCCGACAAAATTTCAAATTGGAAAGGGGAACCTAGGTCAAAATTGAGGTCGACCTTGACCCAGGGAGTTAGAACCCCTGGAAAATGTGCCTGGTGGGATAGATAGTGTCCGAAGAGGCCCAATCAGGTTCCTAAACAGGCACATAAGTAGGAGAGGGTGCAAAAATGAGGGGACAATATGATGATGGTAAAAAACACCCCCTAAGGAGGGTTAAACATTATTAACATGGAAGTGCTTCCATTTTAAGATGATACATGCACATGGACTAGTTAAATTAATTAATAATAACTTATTAAATTTTGGAAATAAAAAAATATCATTAAACATATTAAATATACTTACAAATGTAGAGATAAGGCCTATAAACCTTTTTGGCTATTGTGATGCATGACACAAAGTTTGAAAAGCCTAGTTTTAGAGGCCTTATCTTGAAACATATACTAATTCAATTTAACTATGCACAAATAAAATTGAAGAATCCTTTAATAAATTTGGTATAATCTTATGCAAAAATTCAAATACATCCATACTCTGCTCACCTGAATTCCTCCATCCCTCAAAATTCTCTTATGCTTTTACAAGCTCTTTCCATTCTTTCACACTTACATGAATTGATCTTTTTTGACCCCTATCTCGAGAGGGAGTTTTTTATCTTCTTTGTTTGGTTGCACCGAAATCGCTTACAGTTTTGAGACATTGGTAGCTTTATCTTCTTTACAGATGAACTTGTAACAAATTCAGTCTCCATGTCTTGGATAATTGGTTTTTTTTCAGGTGCATTGGTATCGTGGAGAATGAAAAATGTAGATGGTATTTGAACCATTGAAGGCATGCTTCCTTCAACCTATTCACAAATTTTTTTTCAGCATCTTTCATTCGAACTTCCCCTGAAACCACATTGTATTCTATCTTGGTATTGTAGCTACCAATGCAAGATGAAATGCATGGCATGCTAAAAGAATTCTATGTCCTAGGAGTGGCTGGGACATTAGAAGTGTCTTTTTTGTGTTCCACATTATTAGAGTTTACTGTTATTGAATTCCTTCAAATTTTATGCTCGATCTAGGAGTGGTTGGGGAATCAATTGATTCCCTTTGAAACTCTTGATTTGGTTGCAATTCTTCAAGGTATTTACTAGATCATTTTTCTATGTATCTTGCAAGAATTAACAAATCTATGCCAGCCAGTTTGTTCACTG
>MU226420.1:256776-278152 GCA_018584345.1 Thuja plicata | reverse complement strand
TATATATAATATAAATGTTTACAAATCTATAAATTGACAATGTATTACCTCATTGTGACTAGAGTTTGCTCCCTTCCCTCTATTGCTCAACATTTTGAAATATCTCCTGAGAGTTCAAACCCTGATTAATGGGAGATTTAAAATAAATGGTGACTAATGAGAAATTTCTACCTTTATTGACTCTCTTTCTAGATTTAAATGCCTATGAGATATCTCCTGAGAGTTCAAACACTATGATGAAATGAATAACGCAAAAATAAGACCACGAAATAGCCCAAATCAATCAAAGCCCGACCATTCTCTACCATGTGGCATCCCTTTTGTACAAATATATTAGTAAAAATTATATCTAAATATATTTATATGGATTCAAACTGAACCAAAAGGAAAAAAATATACCTTGTTTTCACGTTTAAAGAAAAATCAGGGGTTTGATTTCTATCCATCTATCTGCTCTCTATCTCACAAAAAAATAAAACCTGGTGACCAAACACTGTTAACACCCTCTATCCTATGATTTGTATTTGGAAACAAAATAAAAGAGGGCATCCAAAATGAAGACTAAAAGATCAACAAGACACACCTAACAAACGAAAAACAAATAAAACAAAAATCAAAGCGACATATGGCGGTAATTTTAATGCAGGCAGGAATTTTAAATTTTTATTTATTCATTAGTGGGTTCTATAGTGAATGTTTCCCACGAATCTAATGAAATTATTTCATATTTGAAAAATAGGAAATGTTTACAATCGCAGTGGTTTGTCATGTTTAACGATGCAGTGGTTAATGTCGACTTTATTGCCAAATTTGACCCATAAATGTAATATGTTTAAAATGCTAATGTCGGCGTTAATGGTGACTAATTTCACGTTAGTTTTAAAGCTTAAATGTACCCTGTTTGGGGTTCCAAAGATGGCATCAAGAGCACCTAATTTTGATTTGAATTTGTGCTCATCTTATAATCATAAGATTTGAGATCTAGTTTGTTTTGTCATTATAATTTGATTTTTTCTCTAAATCTTGTTTAAGGTTGGGGTTATTTTTATTATACAGTTCAATTTGGTTTAATATAGGGATAGGGTTTGATTTGGTTTAATGTTCAATTATGTTTAGGGTTACAATTCAGTTTGTTTTATTGTTATGATTAGCGTTCAATTTGGTTTAAAATCAGGGCTCAATTTGATTTAGTGATAACTATAGGGTATAATTTGGTTTAGGATTAGGGTTCAATTTGGTTTAATATCCACTTAGGTTTTGAGTTATCATTGTATTTAGTTGTGTTATAGTCAAGGGAAAATTTTGTTTAGGATTTGGGTTTAATTTAGTTTAGATTAATGGCTTAATTTTGTTTAGGATATAATAAGGTTTAGGTTTAGGGTTAAATTTAGATTAGTGTTAGGTTTAAATTTGATTTAATGTATGGATTCAATCTAGTGTAGGTTTAGCATTACATTTTATAAGGTTTTAAGGATTAAGGTTAAATTTGGTTTATTGATAGGACTAGGGTTAGAGTTAGAGGTTAAAATAAGGTTCACTGCTTAATTAGATTTAACTAAAGTTTTATTTTTTATTGTTAGTGTTATGCTATTTTGGTTTATGATTCATTTAATATTAAATTAGCTTTAGGGTTTGGGTTTAATTTTTTTTTGTGTAAGGGACAGGGATCAATATGTTTTTACAGTAGACTTGGGGTTTAATTTTGTCTAGGATTGGGGTAATGGTTTAAGTTTGTGTACTATTGAATTATCTCTACAATCAAGCCTAAAATTTGGGTTGTTGTTTACAGTTAGCGTTAAAATTGAATTAAATTTAGGGTTAATTCTTTAATTTAGTCTAGTGTTAGGTTTAGGGATATGTATAGAATGAGAGTTAGTAGTAGAATTCAAAGTTGGTTTAAATGTACAGTTAGAGTAAGGGTTATAGTTGAATTTTGTTTTAGGATTAAGGATCAAGATGGTTTAGGGTTAGGGTTCAATATGGGTTGAGTGTTAGTATTAGGGTATAATTTTGTTTAGGTTTAGGGTTAATGTTCAATTTTATTTAGGGAATAATGTTTATTTATCTTCTCTCACCTACCCTCCTACCTATATCTCTCTGACTCTTCATGATCTTTTCTCTCCCTCCCTCCATCCCCTCTCTTCTCCCCCCTCTAGCTATTTCTCTCACTCTACCTCCCATCTACTCTCCTCTACCCTCTACCTATCTTTTGTTGGAAGTATAATATGGGAAAGTAGTAATTGAGAGGGGGGGGGTGAATCAGATCTATAAAATTTCTACCAATTCTAAACAAACTGATTCAAACATGTATTCATAAACATAAACTAAAATATTGTAAAGATTAACATCTAATCATGAACACATAACACAAAGATTTTGGTAACCCAAAAATCCTTGAAGGTAAAAATGGGGTGGGGATGACACCCATGTTGGGATAATGGAAGGGTGTGTATTAAGAGGGGAGGGGTGAATCGGTATCCTTAAAAACTTTTAATCAATTCTTTGTAACCACTGTTCTTTATTAACCGATTGAGTAGATTGCATACACCAAACATATAGTATCATTAGTGAAATGTAAATGCATGTAAAGTAAACAATACACATACATGAAATTAAGTACTCATGACACTAGTATTTTTGTATTGCAGAAAACCCCTATTAGAAGGTAAAAACTGTGGTGGGGATGAGACCCATAAAAATTCACTACTGTAGTAAATAAAGTAGCCTGTTAAAGATTACAAAGAATGATCACTTATAATGATCTTACCCTGTTAGGAGTAACAAGAAGATCGATTAGATCTACCTCATGAGAGGATTTTTCAACACAAAGTATGTGTGCACTCGGTTAAGAGATTTACAAAAAGATGGTTAAGTCTACTTTGTTAAGAGATGTAGGGTTCTATTACAATTGTTAGAGAGTAATAGAAATTTGATATGAAACATATACAATCTCAATATTTATGATACAGATCCATTAAGTACATGCAAAACATATCACCTCAATGTGAATGATAATACCTTCTGCTCTATTCTTCTCGGTAGCCTTGCTTCTATTCTGAAAACTGATTACTGTAATATAGTCTCTATCCTTAAAATCCCTTGTCTAATGTTTGACATTTGTAGTATAGAGGCTACTTGATTATTACTTGATCAACATACATTATGAAAGTGACATCTATACATTTATATATCAAACTTTATGACCTAATTAGGGATTTACAATTACATCCCTAACCTAAGATCAATGATGTAAATAATTTACCTTGATCATCTAACATAGGAGATATAAACAATTATGCTATGAATCTATAATTAATGCTCTCCTTGATCTTTGTAAACCATTATCTAGGTCATAAAAAAGTTGTTACATAAAATAATGTACCATAAAAAACTCTTATGTGACCTCTGGTGCACTCGGTTAATGTTATCTCTTGATGCTTCTTGTAGTCTACATATCTCAGTTATACTCTGTTTGGTTATACTATGTAGCTCGGTGTTGTCTACTGCTTGGTAATTATGTCTGCTTGGGTATCACTACACTCGGTTAACTCTAGGCATGATTAATGCTCTCGGTTAACTCTACACTTTGGTGATTATACCGACTATCCTATTTGTGACTTTGTTACCGATTGTCCATATTGAGTGCTTGAATACTAATGACAACTTCAATGCTTAATTGGAGTAACATTATCCCCCGTTGGCATTAGTATCAAAAAATTATTACTATACATACTATACATGATGACTCTCCCTTTGTACATGCTCGGTAAGTGTATATGAACTCTGCTTGATTATAGTTACCCCCTTTACTATACTTATATACATATATTTCCCCCCTTTTTTTAAATAATGACAAAAGGAGTATAACGTACAATTTGTCAAAAATGGTAGGATGGGCATTCTTGAGAGTTTCCATTAGCTTCTCCCATTCCCCTTTTAAATGCTCTAGGGTTAATAGCTTTAGGTTGATCTGAGCATGCATATCATTAATGTTGTTTGTTATTAATAATTTTGGGGTGGAAACTAAATTCTTTGCCACTGTCACATGTTTTTGCATCATCACCAAATGCGGTAGTAATGTTTCTTGTAGCTCTGTTACTTTTTCTCTTATTTTCTCCTCTTCTTTCTACACATATAGTCTCAACCACTTTTTGTGGAGAACTTTGTTGTAATGCATCTACAATGCATGTTGCTCGGTTGATAGACTACTTGCACTATCTTTTAGATCTTGATCTATTTGCTTTAGCTTTTCACTAATCTCGGTAGTGAAGTGATCTAGAGTGCATAACAATTATAGAATTATAATGGCTTTAGATATAAAATTTTCTAAACCACTTACAAATTTAGTCAGAGTTACCTTATTGCTTTTCACTACCTAGGTGATCTTCTCTGTGAATTTTTATTGTATCTTCTTCTCACCTTGCTCTTCCAATTTTTCTTGGCATCAATGTCAGGTTTGTTAATTGCCTCAGTGAGCAGTGCAAGTTGATCAATGATGGGGGTCAATTCATTGATATCTAAGTCAGGAAAAACTTGTTGTAGGATCTCCTTGGCAGTTTCTAATACTTGTGTATTCTTTTGTTCTTGCCTTAATTTATCCCGTGCTGATTTCTTGGTGCATAATTCACCATATTTGTTCAATGTTTTTGGATAAGTGTTCTTGGATCCCATGCTAGAATATCTATGATTTCATCTAAGGTTACTGCATCCTTTCTTCCTTTCTTCTTCTTCTTTTTCTTTCCTTGAACACTAGATGAAGGAGATAAAGTTAATGCTAATTGAGCCTTATGCTCAGTTTTAGGCTTTGTTGGCTCGGTACTCAGTGTGATGACTTGGTGAGGTACCTTGGTAACTAGCTTTGTATCTATAGTAGAATTATCTACTGTATTATATGTGTTGTCTATATTACCTTCACCTTTTATTTCTACATCAGTGGTATCTTTTGGTGCATCGCCTTGGGTTGTTCCACCACTATGCTCAGTCTGTGTACCTTTCTTATCACCCTTATCTTCATTTGTGTTAGTGACATTATCGGGTGTCTTCTTTTGTGATTCACTTTCAATTTTAATTGCATGTACCAAAATAGATAACTTACCTAGTACATTTTCTTGGGTAACCTCTGATGTGTCTTGTTCATTCATGGTCTCAGTTGCTCTGACCATCTCATATTCCTTAGCTTTATCATCAGGATCACCTTCAGTGATTTCATTTATTGTGATATCTGGGTGACTCATATTATTCAATAGTTGAGGAATTCCATCTAATACATTTTCAACATCTTCATCATCAACATCTATTAGTTATGTGCTTGGTCGATCTCCCTCGGTATCAACTTTGGATGCAATATCTTTTGCTTCCTTGGTTTCCTTTATTTCCTTGGGTGGATTTACTAGATCTTTCCAAATTTGGGTGCTCTCATCATCCACTTCCTTCATGTTCCCTTGAGCGATATTCAATGTTCTTGATTTCTAGGGAAAATTCTTGGCATATTTCTGCATTATCTCATCTATTTTTGTCACTATGCATTTGGCTTTTAGTAGAGTGAGCTTCCTCTCTCATCTGCTTCTTGGTGTTAAGTGCATATGACCATCTAGTTGATATCTTATCATATAATTCCTAGGGAATGTAAGTAGAAAACTTAATAGGAGCTTGTTTGAAGTTGATCATCATACCTATGATACCTTCTTCTAGTTTGTTCTTATTCTCAGTGGTCAGATCTACATATACACGTATCTTAGGATGTGACAATCCTCTGGTTGTCTTGATGGCTTCTAAAAATTCATTAATAGTCTTCGGTGCCTTGTTCTGTACAACCTTGAATTGTTTAGGATTAGCATCAGAATCATCCTCATCATCCTTGTTCCTTACATATCTCTTCCTTTGTCTTGGTGCATGATTCTCGATAGTACCCTTCTATTTTCTTGTTTTGTATGTTAACTTTGGTGAGGGTCTTGTTATTTTTTCTACACCTTTATTCAAAGGTGGTGAATCTGTAGTCATTGATTGTAATTTGGTCTATGATGGAGACTCAGTCTTGATTATTTTTATCCTTTTGGCATTAGGTTCCTTATCTTGTGCTTCATCTAACTCAGTGGCATCAAAATCATGTTCAGGTTCATCATCTTGACCAGCTAAGGTCTGCTCCTCGGTTTCATCTAGAGATTTGTCTAATTATTCATCTGTGATTGCAAATTTTCTGTTCAAAGTTTTCACAATTTGTCTTTTTCCTGCCCATCTTTTGAACTTATAAACCAATAGTGATTTGGGTCTGGGCTTCATCAAATGTGCCAAATCTCATGGAGGATTTATAAATAGGCTCATTCAAAAAAATTTCAATAGCTTCAGAGGCAATATCAATATCTAATTCATAATCTAACAGAGGTAGACATGCTATCCTTGGTTGTGATGCCTTGATTAGAGTTGTATCAGTGTCAACCACATAACATATGTCATCTTTCTATTTTTCCACTAATTGCATAGGTATTCTGGTGTTGGAATAATGGAAGGGTGTGTACTAAGAGGGGAGGGGTGAATCAATACTCTTAAAATTTTTGTCAATTAACCTTTAGTAATTATTACTTGCATAACCAACCATTGTAGCTTCTCTAATTTATGCATGCAATATCATAGCATAAATGTAAATGCATATAAACAAACATTGAATATTCATGAAACTCATATACTCATGACACAAGTATTTGATAACGTAGAAACCCTTGTTAGAAGGTAAAACTACGGTGGGGATGAAACCCACAAAGCTTCACTATCTGCAGAATGGAATGTGCCTATTAGGGCTATAAGTTGTGATCAATTCTGATGATCTTACCCAGTTAGGAGTAACATGTTAGACTTGTTAAGTCTACTCGGTTAAGGTATTTTAGTAACACAATGTATGTGTGCACTCGGTTAAGAGATTTACATTAAGAATGTTAAGTCCACCTTCTTAAAGAATTTTACTTCTTGCTACAATTTTTAGAGTAACAAAATATGTATGAATTGATAGATTGCAATCTTGAATTTTTGATTATAGATCCATTATGTTCACAAAATATATGTATCACCTATTGTGATGGATAATACCTCTGTTCTGCTTGGTAGCCTTGAATGTAGTTCTTCATAACTGAATCCATATTTATCTCTCCTTTTGCATGAAATCCTTTGTCTGATCCATAGATGTCCTTGGTAGATACAATCATCATGTTCTTGATTGACTAATACATCTACATATACAAGATTTTGACCTAATTAGGTTTCACGCTTTTCTTGAATAACTCTAAGATAAAAGGTTTAAAACTTGACCTTGATCTCCTAGTTTGCATGAATACAATCAGTTAAAATAATTAAATCCATCATTTATGCTTTTATTGATTCAAAGGAAATGGTTATTGAGCTAAGAAAAAATATATTTTAAAGACTAAAGTGCTTTAGCTTATGTGTAGTTTGAGATTCACTTTTTCCAATGAAATGTTGTCTCTCGTTGTAGACTATTTTTCAGTGATGTCTCTATGTACTGGTGCTCGGTGATGTCTCTTCAGACTGATTCTCATTTTATATACTACTCAGTATTCAAATCATTTTGGTGACCACTACACTTGGTGAATGTTGTTTCTCAGTGAGTGTTGTCTCTTGGTGATCATGACCGACCGAAACTATTTGCTTGTATACTAATGACAACTTTCGATCCTTCTAGGAATGTCAATCTCCCCATTTGGCATTAGTATTAAAAACTGATATGTATAATATATATACACCAAGTATGTTATAATTTTACAATGACTCCCCTTATGTGCATGCCTCAGTATGTAGATATAAGGTATGTACATGTTTCCCCCTTTTTTGAATGTAATGACAAAGATTTGTAACTTACAACTTGTCAAGAATGTGCTTATGAGATTGTTTGATGTTTTCCATAAGATTTTCCGATTTCTTCTTCAAGTGTTCTAGGGTCATTTTATCCAATGTGATTTGAGTGTGCATGTCATAGATTCTTTCAATGAATGACATCTCTGGGGTTCCAATTAGAGTCTTTTCCGTAGTCATGTGTGTCATCAACAATGTGAGATTCGGTAGTAACATGGCTTATATCTCATTTACTTCATCTTTGATTTTTCTTTCTTCCTTTTGTATTTCAAGTCTTAACCATTTAGATTCAACTAGATTTTCATAATGCAATTGGAATGCATTTGGCTCAATTGAAAGAATTTGTGAACTAGGTTTTAGATCTTCATTAAACTTAGCTATCTGTGCATCATGCTCTTTAGTGAAGTTTTAAATAGTGCACAAATTTTAAACTAAGGTAACTAATTCTAAAATAATAGGTTCTAATGTAGTTACCAATTTAGAAAGTTTGACCTTATTCTCTGCCACTTCTTGGCTGATTTTCTCTGTTAGCGTGTAGTGATATTTATATTCTGCTCTTTCCTCAATGATCTTCTTGGCATCTACATTATGTTGTATGATTTCCTTAGTCTGAACTGCTAGTTGATCAATGATGGGTGCATTTTGATCAATCTGTGTGTCAGGAACTACCTGTAATAGAATATTTTTTGTTGTTTCTAGGACTTGTGTATTCATGTGTTTCATCTTGAGCTTGTCTTATTGTGCTTTCCTTTTTCATAGCTCCCCATACCTTGTCAATGACTCAGGATCAAGTGTTCTTGGATCACAATTGAGTATGTTTATGATCTCCTCAAGTGTAATGGGGGCTTTATTTTTCTTGTTCTTCTTCTTCAGAATTTTGCTTGATGCAGGGGAATGTGGTACTATAGCAAGAGCCTTTTGTTGCTCGGTTTCTGTCATTGATTTCTTGGGAGGTGTAGTGCCTTTGCTAAGTAGCTCGGTCACTACCTATTGGTTGGTTGTAGACTCTACTTCAACCTTGTCTTGAATTGCAACCTTGCCTTCCTTTCCACTATCCTCAGTGGGTGCATTACTTAGTTTTTCCTCTCCATTATCATTTGTTTTATTTTCCCCTTGTTCATCACCTTTGTCCATTGTTATATCTGCTTCATTGTTAGGTGGTGTCTGTTGTGATTTAGTCATGACATTGTTTTATTGCATCAATAAAGGCATATTACCTAGTATGTGTGCTTGTGCAACATCAGCAGTGTCCTTTTCCTTTGTTTTCTTAGTGGTAATATTTATATCTTCATCAACCTTTGCATCATTATCAGAATCAACATAAGTTATATCTTGTATAGTGATATCTAGTGTTTCCCCTGATGATTGAAATATTTGAGGAATATCATCCATGTCCTTACTTTCCTCTATGGTTAAGTCAATTGAATTGACATCCTTGGTGTCATTGACGAAAATGTGCTCAGGGCTCGGTGTGGCCTCCTTCTCCTCGGTGTGAGCAGTCTTAGTTATAGCTAGTATCTTCTCAGGTGGATTAAAGATTTGAGTGCAAATATTATTTCTCTCTATGTCAATATCTTTGAGATTGTTCTGCAATACCTTGTATGCTCTTATTTTTATAGAAAATTTATTTATATACTCCTTCATGGTTGAATCAATTTCTTCAACTGAGGAGTTGGGCATGAATGCAACTAGGGATTTCTCCCTCATCTATCTCTCCATATGCAATGCATATGTCCACGTAGCTGATATTTTATCTTGTAGCTCCTATGGAATATGACTGTCAAATTGTAGGGGTACATACTTGTAAGATACCATCATCTTAATGATTGCTTCTTCTATTTTGTTCTGATCCTCGGTATACATATTTCCCCATTATCTAATATTATGATGCATTATACTACCTATTTTGATGATTGACTCTGAAATTCCATCAATTCTTTGGTATTTTGGCCTTTTCTACTTGGACTCTCTGTTCTCTTTCTTCATCTTCATTATCATCCTTGTCTTCTTTATCTTTTATATATTTATTTCATTGTCTTAGCTCGGTTGAGGCTTTGGGATTTCTTTTCATATATGTTCTTACTATGCCTTTCTTCAATGGTGGTGATTCTACCTTAGTTGTTTTGCTTCTTGTCCTTGATGTAGCTATTACATTAGTAAAAAAAATTTCTTTGCCTTTGGTGGCTCTACATCTAATTATGTAGACTCAGAGTCACTTAACTCTTTACCTTCACCGATGGGTGACTATTCCTTGGTGATATCTTCTGATTGTTCCAACTCTTCATCAGTTACCGAGAGTTTCTTCTTAAGTGTTTTCACCATTTGTGTTTGCTTCTTCCCTATTTTATTAACTACTAAGACAATATTTATTATTTACTTTGCTTCCTCATATGTGCCAAATCTTCTTATAGATTTGTCAACTGGTTCATTTAGTAGGCCTTCAATGGCTTTTGTAGCCAGATCTATGTCAATTTCATATTCCAATGGTGGTAACCATGTTGTTCTTGGGTTGGCAGCTTTGATGAGTGTAGTGTCAGTGTCAAATACAAAGCATATCTCATCTTTGTATTGTTCAACCAACTATGTAGGAATTATCATCCTCTTCTACATCTTATTCTTAAATGTCATGAAGTAACCATCCAACAGTGGAATAAAATTATCTCCTAGTAAGTTAGTGTAATCACTAATCTATGTTGTTATCAGTTGGTTGGTGTCCCAAGTGACATTAATGATTGAAGGAAAGAATTTCTAGAAGTAAAATAATATGCACATTAATAGAGAACTAAACTTACATGAATTAGACTGGGATGATCTAATTGATCTCATGTTTTCTTCTAGTTGTTTCAGTAGTAGGGTGGCTAGGTCTAGTTACACTCCTTTTTTTACTATCTTGTATACTGTGTCAACTCCTCCACAAGCAACGTTGTTCATTCTAATTTCTTGAAATATGTTGTATACAATCACATATGCACTAGATTTCATTTCAAGGTCGGTGATTGAATTAACTTTCAGACCTCTTCCGTCCCATTCGGCTCCAGTTAGCTTTTCAATCTCGGGGCATCTAGGGTGCCTTAGATATTTTTCCTTCTTGGTGAATGGGTATCTAGTTATTGCACGAATCACATCCTTTGTGATTTCCTTAGGTTCATCTAACCACATTTTACCATCATGCACTCGGCTGAACACAATGCAAATCCATTATGTCTTGAATTCTTTCAAGAACATTAGGGCATTGGTTAACCCTTTCACTTAATTGTATTTGTACTCATCCTTTAGGTTTCCATCCTTGTATAGATTCTAATAATTTTCTTCAAGCTAAATGTATCCAATCTCTACAACTTCATAGTGAATGTATGCTTGGATGTCTTCAACTAATAAAACCCTAGGTGGGATACTTGAGAAGGCTCCCTTATCATCAGGTTGAGCAGCAACCACAAGACAGAACTCGTAGTTTGGTTCCTCACAGGCCGATTTCTTGATTACAATGACCTTCTTGTCCTTCGCCATCTTGATCTTTGAGGTTTGGGAAGTGGTTTCCATTTGTTCATTAAATTAGGGCTTCTTCACAAATAACTTGATAGCTCGGTAAGTCTAGATACTTACTGGATGCTTGGTGAGAATGCTTGAGATCTATTGGAGTAGCTTTGAAGGTGCTATGAATCGCTTTGCAATGTAGTCTCTTTGAATCACTTCTTCACTTTGCAATTTTCTCTTTAATGCTGGGTGAATGAATGAGTTCACATTTGCCCTTTTTATAGAAAAATATAACCTAAGTGATGCATTAAATGCTTCACCTACCACTCGGTTGACAAAACTTAGATGCTCGGTTAACACACCAAAGTCTTCAGCTTGGTGAGTATACAATACTTAGTACATAGTGTTAACTTAGTTGTCTTCCACATGTTTACCGACAATTCTTAGTATATAGTGTCAACTCATTTATCTTTCATATGTTTACCGACATGGAGTTTATGTTCAGTTCATATTGACTGACCAGACTAGATTCACAAAACATAACATGCAATACCATAGTGCATCTTTATTCATGCTAATTTTTCATATTCTCAATTAATATAGGAACTGATGTAAAATACAATTTTTTAGAGTGAAGTTCCATACTTGTATTGCTTAGGTAGGGGTGGTGGAATCACCTGATCTATTAGATGAGGTGTCACCAACTCATGTAGTGCTTGGTCCAACATTATCATTGTTTGAAGCTCTCCCCCACATTTGATTTCTCATTCTCCTGATGTCTTCAATAGTATTCCATTTGCAAGAGTGATTGATTCTATCACTCGGTCTTTGCAGTTTTTGCTTAAGTGACCGACCTTATGACAGTGTAAGCATTCCATTCCAGGGTTAGTCCAATTTCTAGATCTTCTTATCCATTTCCGTGTATAGTTAGCAGCTATATATCCATATCTACCACATGCTATGCAATTTACCCAAGTGTTGTAATCCCAAACATATGTATTACCGACTCTTATTGGTTGATATGCATTTTCTTGTTCTTTTGCTTTCTAGACTTTCTTTTTCTTTTTCTTGCATTCATGTAATGTGTGGCCATGCATGTTACAAGGAGAACAATGTTTTTCCATGTAAGATTTATTCTTTGGTTTGTTCATCTTAGATGTGCATTCATTTACTTTGTGTCCATGTTTTTTACAGTTATAACAATTACCTATAAATGTAGAAGTATTTTTAGGAATTCCTTTTTCTCAGCTCTTGCAAACATTTGATGTGTGTCCTGGTTTTCCACAGTTATTACCTGAATGCTTCTTTGGTCTTGGATTTGTGTAGAAATTCCTTTGATCAGCTCAATTTGATGATTCTCCATGCTTGGTATACCCTAAACCAGTATTGTTGTTGAGTCTTCTTTGTCCATTCAGAAATGCATCCATTGTTTTAGTACTATCTTCAGCTTTCTTAATCATATCATTATGTTGTTGTTGAATCTTTGCTTCATGCTTCAGTTTCTCATTTTCTTCCTTTAGTTCACCAATAGATTCCAATTTTCCATTAAGTTCTATGTTCACTCGGTTGGCTTCAAGACTAATAAGAACTATTTGATTGGTGATCTCAATGTGATGTTTAGTAAGTCTCTATATCTCAGATTTTTTCTCTTGCAACTTTTCAATAATATTTCTCCTATCATCAATAGATAAAGTTCTTTCTTGTTCAAATTGTCTTGCATTATACATAACATCAATCATTCTTTCCATATGTGTCTCTTGAATGATCTACATTACTTTCACTTGTTCAGTCAGATGATGATTGATTTCATTTAGATTTGCAATGTTTCCTTCATATGTGTCAGATGTACTACCAAATCCAGATCTAGATTAATCAAATAGGTTAGGTATCTCTTCTTCATGATAGTCAGTTTCATTGTAGCGAGATGCCATGACTTTTCTTTCAGCCAAAAACTCTTTCATTTTTTTTCTTGCCTCTTTGTATTTCTCAAAGAAAATATGTATTTGCAACTTCTGATTCTCAATATTTTTTATCAAGCTTATACCTTTCCATTTTATGATATTTTCTCTCAAGTGATTAAACTTTTCCAAATAAGAGATCTAGCTCTAATACCAATTGTTGGAATAATGGAAGGGTGTGTACTAAGAGGGGAGGGGTGAATCAGTACCCTTAAAATTTTTATAAATTAACCTTTAGTACTTACTTGCATAACTGAACATTGTAGCTTCTCCACTTTATGCATGAAATATCATAGCATAAATGTAAATGCATGTAAACAAACATTGAAACATTCATGAAACTAATATACTCATGACACAATTATTTGATAACACATAAACCCTTGTTAGAAGGTAAAAACTGTGGTGGGGATGAAACCCACAAAGATTCACTATCTGCAGAATGGAAGGTGCCTATTAGGGCTACAATTTGTGATCACTTCTGATGATCTTACCCTATTAGGAGTAACATGTTAGACTTGTTAAGTCTACTCAGTTACGAGATTTTAGCAACACAATGTATGTGTGCACTAATTTAATAAATTTACATTAAGACTGTTAAGTCCACTTTCTTAAAGGATTTTACTGCTTGCTATAATTGTTAGAGAGTAATAAAATATGTATGACCTGATAGCTTGCAATCTTGAATTGCTAATTATAGATCCATTAAGTCCACAAAATATATGTATCACCTATTGTGATGGATAATACATTTGTTTTTCTCAGTAGCCTTGAATGTAGTTCTTCATAACTGAATTCTTCTTTATTTTTCCTTCTGCATGAAATCCTCTGTCTGATCCATAGATGTCCTTGGCGGCTACAATAATCATGTTCTTGATTGACTAATACATCTATATATACAAGATTTTGACCTAATTAGGTTTCATGCTTTTCTTCAATAACTCTAAGATCAAAGGTTTACAACTTGACCTTGATCTCCTAGTTTGCATGAATACAATTAGTTAAATTAATTAAATCCATCATTTAAAATTTTCTTGACCCACAAGAAATGGTTATCCAGCTAAGCAAAAAGCTATTTTAAAGACTAAATGATGAACTATAACTGATTGAATGTGTGAAGATGTTAAGTTGATGATCACCAAGCTACAGAAAGTTAATGCAAGACATTAAATTAGTTAATGTATTATATTTTCATTGATTTCAACTTGATATAATCTAACTAGTTATATACAAAGTGTCAAAGAATTTAGAGAATCAAAGAGATAAAAATTATGCTTTCACTAATGCATAAAATATCAGTATTCACTAAGTGACTACAAACATCGACGGGTAGTGTACCCTAACAGACAGAGAAACTTGAGAGGAAACTCATTGTGTTGCTCAAGAAAGAAGCCTGACAAGCATTACCGAAGAGAAGAATCACAAGAATTACCGATGAGAAGAACTTCGCAGTGATGCCCAATGGACAGACAACCCTGACAGATAGATAACTTCGAGGGAGATGCCCAAGGAAAATTGAAGTGTTAACCAAAGATAACAAAGAGTTAAAACACCGAAAGGAACTAAAGTTGAGAAATGAAAAAATACTTAGCTGGAAAGAGACAAAGAAGGAGTTAACTGATTGTTAATATTGTTTTCATCAACAAGTTAAAGCTAGAGATAAGAGAAATATTGAAAGTTTTTTTATTCCAGTTGTCAAGGAGAAATCTATGGGGATAAAACTGAAGTAAAGCTTTAAAGAAAGATTGGCTAGAATTGCGGATCACACCAAGAACACGAAATTCAAGAACTGAGAAAAAGTGAAATCATGTCTATAAAGAGACATGCTAATTCATTATGAACTAGGGGTGAATAGAGAAAGAAGATGTTGAGGAGAAACTAATGAAGGAAGACTTCAATCGGACCTGATCAATCAAGCTGAGGAAAGAGCTAAAGATTTCTGTAGACACCAATAAATAGAGAAGAAAAAAATAACTAAGAAAAAAGAAGTGGAGAAAAGGTATTTAAAAGATACATTGATCAGAAAGGTATTATGAGCTTACAATAGATCTGAAAATCTGCATATTATAGTTGTATATGTGAACAAATCATTTACTGTTTTAGTTTAACCATTGAATCAGAAAGTCTCTTAACTGAGTAGGAATTAACAATCCTTTCTATATTGAGATACATCCCAAGGAGTATCAAAAGGTTTGGTCATGAAGATAGCATGAGATGCCATATACCATTTCAAAAACTACAATGGGGTCAGTCACAAAAGGTAGCATAGAGATGCCCGATATCAAGTGAAAAACTATTCTATTTAAATCCTCTAACAAGGTCACACCTAATAGTGTGTTTGTAACCTTTAATAGGGTTGGCTCTTCACCGAGCTCACTTAAGAAGAGTGAAAAATTTGGGTTACTGGTCCTAAGTGGTTTTTCCCTTAACAAGGTTTCCACATTAAAAATCCATGTGTCATTGTGTTTATGAGTCATTACTTTAGTGTTTTGCATTACACATAACTAATATGGATTGATCAGTATACACTAATATATTTACTACATTTCAGTAAATGAAAGACTACTAATTGGTAAACATTAAGAATAAGGTTTCACAGTGAACTCTGAGCAGTATTTATTTGTTAATATTATTTCAAAGCATTCATCTTGTAGGACTGAAGATAAATAAAGGCTTATAATTTTGGTAATAAGTTTTTGGGTTAATTTATTGGAATATTTTTGAGGCCATTGATTCACCCCTCCCCCTCTCAGTTATTCTAACACTAAAGTGCTTTAGCTGACGTGTAGTTTGAGATCCTCTTTTTCTGATGAAATGTTGTCTCTTGGTGTAGACTGTTGCTCGGTGATGTCTCTATGTACTGGTGCTTAGTGATGTCTCTTTAGACTGATGCTCAGTTTATATACTGCTCAGTGTTCAAATAATTTTGGTGACCACTGCACTCGGTGAATGCTGTTGCTCGGTGAGTATTGGCGGTCAGTGATCATGACCGATCAAAACTATCTAATTGTATACTAATGACAACTTCTAATCCTTCTAGGATTATAATTTTGGATCTCTTTTCCATCCTTTCTTTGAACTTAGAAAAATATCGATTCATATCAGGTTCAAAGTTCTTCCCTGGACTTGTAATGAAGTCATTGGTTTGCATTGTAATTGGTCGGTTTGACTTCCAATTTACTTTATGATAGATGAAAAGAAGTTCTGCAAGTAGAAGAATCTGCAAAGTAGTAGGGAACCAAACTTACATGTAGTTGATCTTGCTGATCTGATGGTCTTCATATTTTCTTCAAATTGCCTTTTGTAACAACTTGGCTAGGTCATGTTGTACTCTTTTATTTATAATATTGTATGATATGTCAATAGGTCCACAAGAAATTGTATTCAGCCTGCTGGATTGGAATATCCTATAGCCAATTTGATAAGCTCTGAATCTCAGTTTAGGATCACCGATGCAATTTATCTTCAGAACTGTACTATGCCATTCAACTCCTATTAACTTTTCTATTTCAGTTCTTGGAGGGTGCCTTAGGGATTTGGATTTCACATATGGGATACCCTGTCACGTAATGAATAACATCATTTTTTATCTTCTTGGGCTCACCTAGCCATAGATTTCCATTGTGTACATGGCTTAAAATAATGTAGATCCACTTGGTCTTGAATATATTTAGGAAATTTAGGGCATTGGTTAACCCTTTAACCTCCAAATGTTTATGACCTTCAATTTCCCATCTGTGCATAGTGATTGATAAGTGGATATAAGTTCAAAATCCCCGATTTCACCTATTTTGTAGTGAATGTAGGCAAACATGTCTTGGACTAACAAAACCCTAGGCGGGATGGATGAAAATGCACCTTTGTCATCTAGTTGGGCTGCAACCTATGGATGGATCTTGTAGTTGGGCTCTATGCAAGTGGAGTTCTTTACCAAAACAATCTATTATCCTTCTCCATCTTTTCTTTTATGGTTTTAGATGTGGATTCCATGATTTTTGGTTTAGGGCTTGCACAAATGATGTTTGAATTACTTGGTAGTATCATAATGCACAATGAATAACCTCTTTGTGCTCGGAATTTGCTTGAATCTTTGTAGAATGCTCAAAAATTCTCTGTCGCAACTTTTCTCTCTTTTCTCTGTTCTGCTCTATGATCGCGGTGTGAATAAATGAGCTCACGTCGATCAAATTTATAGAAAATGACTTAGGGCGGTGCAATAAATGCTCTTCACCAACTACTCAGTGAACAAACATTATGCTCAGTTTACACTGACAATGCTTCAGTCTAGTGAATGTAACAAATGCTCGATTGTCAAAGAAACTCGGTTGTCGCTTCACATATTTACCGACTGACAGTTCCAACTTAGTACATATTAACTGACTCAACTAAATCAAAGTAATCAAAAATACAATACCATAGTGCATCTCAATTCATGCTAATTTTTCATTTGTGCAATGAACATAGGAATTGATGTAAGATATAGCTTTTGCAAAACATAGTTCCTTACCTACTTATGTTGCTCAGTTGGAGACACTGGAGCTACCTAATCCATTAGATGAGGTTTCACTGACTATTGTTCTTGGTTCTACATTATCATTTGATTCTCTCCTCCTCATTTGATATCTGATCCTCATAATTTTTTCAATTGTATTTGCATTTCCATAATTATTTATTTGGTCTGCATAATATCTGCTTAAGTGACCAACTCTGTGATAGTGAGAACATGCCATACCAGAGTTTGACCAATTTGTAGACTTGGTTTGTCATTGTCTCATACAATTTTATTCTATATGTCCATATTTACCACATATTTTATAGCTGCTCCAAGTGTTATAATCTCATGCATAAGCATTACCTTGCCTTCTCATTTGATTTACCTTTTCTTGTCCTTTAGGCTTCCAAATTTTCTTTGTGTTCTTCCTACATGTTTGTGATGTATGACCATGCATGTTGCAATTTTGGCAGTATTTATCCATCTATGGTTTCTTCTATGGTTTTTTCAACTTTGATCTACACTCATGTGCTTGATATCCATGTTTATTACAGTTATAGAAAATACAATTAAATTTAGGAGGGTTTCTAGGAATAGCTTTTTCTTTTCTTTTGCAAACATTTGATGTGTGTCCTAGTTTTCCACAATGATGGCAAGAGGGCTTCTTAGGCTTTGTACTTGAGTATACATTCCTTTTTTCATCTTGGTTTGACAATTCTCCTTGCTCAATATACCCTAATCCAATATTATTGTTCAATCTTTTTTGATAGTTCAGAAATTCATCCATTTTCTTAATTCTTTCTTCAGATCTCTTAATCACTTCATTATGTTGTAAAATCTTCAATTCATTTCTCATTTTTTCATTTTTTTCTTTCAATACACCAATATCTTCTATTCTTCTTGCAAGTTCAGTATTCACTCAGTTTGCCTCAAGATTCATAGCAACCACTTGATTTGTGATTTCAAAGTAATGTTCAATAAGTCTCAATATATCAAATTCTTTTTCTTATAACTTTTTAGTCATCTGTCTTTTGTCATCAACAACCATGTTTCAATCTTGTTCAGCTTTCTTTGCATCATTCAAGATTGCAACCCTTCCAACCATTTATGTATCTTGACTGATTTGTAGTGCTTTCACTTGTTCAGTGAGTTGTTGATTGCTCTTAGATAGCTTTGATATGATTCCTTCAGATTTATCATATATGCTACTAGATTCAAATTCAGATGAGTCAAATGGGTCATGAATCTCTTCTTCATGATAATCAATCTCATGACAGTGAAGTGCCATGTCCTTTCTCTTAATCAACATCTCCATGAATTTCTCTTTAGCTTCCTTGTATTGTTTGACATAGATCTACAACTGTAACTTATGAAGTGTATACCTTTCCATTGTAAGATCATTTCTCCTCAATGATTAAACCTTAAAAATAAGATAACTAGCTCTAATACCAATTTTTGGGATAATAGAAGGGTGTGTAGTGAGAGGGGAGAGGTGAATCAGTACCCTTAAAAAATTTTAATCAATTCTTTGTAACCATTGTTCTGTATTAATCGGTCGAGTAGATTGCATACACCAAACATATAGTATCACTGCTAAAATGTAAATTCATGTAAACTAAATAATACACATACATGAAATCAAGTACTCATGACGCTAGTATTTTTCTATCGCATAAAACCCCTGTTAGAAGGTAAAAAATGTGGTGGGGATGAGACCCACAAAACTTCACTACCGCAAAAAAATAAAGTAGCATGTTAAAGCTTACAAATAATGATCACTTATGATGATCTTACCCTATTAGGAGTAACAATAAGATTGATTAGATCTACCTCATGAGAGGATTTTGCAACACAAAGTATGTGTGCACTCGGTTAAGAGATTTAGGGGTCTATTACAAATGTTAGATAGTAATAGAAATTTGATCTGAAACATATACTATCTCAATATTTCTGATAGAGGTCCATTAAGTACATGTAAAACATATCACCTCAATGTGAATGATAATACCTTATACTTTGTTCTTCTTGGTAGCCTTTCTTCTATTCTAAAAATTGATTACTATAATGTAGTCTCTATCCTTAAAATCCCTTGTCTGATCTAAGATGTTTGTAGTATGGCAGTTGCTTGATCATTGCTTGATCAACATACATTACAGAATTGACATCTATACATATATATATCAAAATTTATGACCTAATTAGGGTTTTACAATTAAATCCCTAACCTAAGATCAATGTTGTACATAATTTACCTTGATCATATAACATAGGAGATATAAAAATTTAATGTTGTGAATCCATAATTAATGCTCTCCTTGATCTTTGTAAACTATTATCTAGGTCAAAAAAAAGTTGTTACATAAAATAATGTGCCATAACAAACTTTTATGTGAGCTCTGTTCCACTTGGTTAATGTTGTCTCTTAGTGCTCAGTGTAGTTTGTGCATCTCGGTTATACTATTGTTCAGTTATGTTGTGTATCTCAGTGTTGTCTACTATTGGGTAAAGTCTGTCTGCTCGAGTATCAGTACTCTCGGTTAACTCTGCACTTTGGTGATTATACCAAACTTCTTGTTTGTGACTCTGTTCCTGATTGTCCATATTGAGTGATTAAATACTAATGACAACTTCAATGCTTATTTGGAGTAACAACCCACAAATCTTCACTATTGCAACAATAAAGTGTGCCTGTTAGGGCTACAAAGTTTTGATCACTTCTGATGATCTACCTTGTGAGGGGTCTACCCTGTTAAGAGATTTTAGACTTATATAATCTACCTTGTTAAAGGATTTAAACTTACAACAAAGTAATCACTCGGTTAAGAGATTTATAAAGGCCTATTAGGACCACTTTGTTAAGATATTTACCCTGAGTCACTTGTTAGAATGTATCAGTACCTGATCCTTTGGTCTACACTACAAATGTTGATAACAAATCTCCTCTTTCCAACTCTCAACTGATCTCTCAATATGATTTATCTTTGTTCTGCTCTTCACTGCTATGCTTGGTCACTCTGTCTGGTCAATGCTTTAGATATAAAAAAAACATGCATATGCTTCTTATCTCTTCTCTTCACATCCACATCCAAACATATAATCTCTAACATACATGGATTAAGGTTTGAAGCATCCCATATATAGATCATCCAGATCAAGATCAACGATCTAGAACCATCATCTTTTACCGCTTAGGCATCCCTAATTTTGATTGGTTGCATGAATTTCAAAGGGATTCATGATCATAAAAATAATGTGCAATTAATGCATTAAATCTTTGTGCATGATCATTAAATTATCCATAGAAGTTGGCCAAAACATTTTACCTTGGTGTTTGTGCTATTCCAAACACATATATGAAAACTATTTTACTTGTCATAATGTAATGTCCCCATTTTAGAGGTAGTTTGATTTAATTAATCTAATTAATTAAGTTGTCCAAAATAATGATTATTTTATGAGGATGTTTAATTGATTATTTTAATTAAATTAAAAAGTGGTATTAAGTTAATTATTTATAAAGTTATCAAATAAATAAATATTAAAAAGGTAACTTTATATTTAATTAATTTAATAAAGTGACTTAAATAAAATA
>MU226420.1:232330-255692 GCA_018584345.1 Thuja plicata | reverse complement strand
TTTCAACATTTATCAAGCATACAATCAGTCTGATAACTCAGACCAGCAAGTCAGAAGTTTGCATGTGAATTGTTTAACGAAATTCCTTGAGCTTTCAATCAGCATTTTGAGGTCAGACTTGAGCAGGTTCATTACACATAACCAAACACTAGTGCTCAGTAAATACTATCTTTCTTGGCATAACTGTATGTTTTCACTCAACACTAACTCTTCTATGCAACTTGGAAATCATTCTTCTTGGCATCCATTGAGTACTCGGTGACCTCTAACTCACTCGATAGTAACTACTGCTCGATCTTGACCTTAGTGGGATGGCTCGGTCATGGTGATGATTGACCAACCTACCTTGATTATGAATAAGTGTGGGGCACTAATAGACAACAAAACTTGGAGATCAACAATCACCCCCTTTGTCATTAGTGGAAAAAACACTTTGTCATGACTATTCAGTCCAAAAAAAATATAGTACTTAGAAGAACTTAGAATGTAGAGCTCAGAACTCCCCCTAGGATTATGACTCGATCTTTCTCCATAAAGACTTCACTACATATACAAAATATTTACATACATACTTACATTTCCCCTGTTGAATGTTATGACATTTCCCCCTTGTTGTTGTCACACTTTTCACTTTTCTCTGTTGCGGTCATTGGAGTCAAACCATACTTATCCAAAAATGGTTTATGGATATGTAGTATCATTTCTAATGTGTTATCCCAACATGTCCTTACAAATTCCAAAACTTTAAATGTAATTTCTAGCTTAGTAGCTAGATCAATCAGACTCTCTGTAATGTTCATAGGTGGATCTTTCTATGCTAGTTCCTTTGCCACTTTCACCTCTTTCTGCATAGCCTCCAAATGAGGCATCAACATTGTCTAAATTGAAATCAAATTTTCCCTTATTCTTCCATCATTAGCCATAATCTTAGCTAGTCTCCCTTGGGCATGTGTCAACCTGCTAAAATGAAAAGAGCTTGAACTTGCATCCATGCTCAGTGACTGTCCTGTTGACTTTAAATGTATGTGTAGCTTATGAATAAGCTACTAATTCTCCTTTGTAAATAATTCAATCTCACATATATGTTTGTACAAAGAGATAACATTCTCTATTACTAATTCTAAGTTTCTTACTAGATCAGAAAGTGCAACTTGCTTCTCGTTAAGATTTTCTTCAAATTTCTCAAGTACCTTGGTCTAAAATTTTCTCTTGGATCTTTGTAGGAGTTTCTCATTTGCATTTATGTCATCAATATTCACCTTTTGAACAATATAAAAAAGTTGTTCCAAGATAGGTTCCTGCTCATTCAGGTCTTGAAATTCAAATATATCAAAAAACATTTCTTTTATATCATGTAATACCTACTTCTGTTGATGTTCTCATTTCAATTCTTCTTGCTTCCTCTTCCTGTTCAGCAATTCCTACAAGATTAGCATCTGCTCTTAATATAAGTTATCAGTATCCCATTTTGGAATAACTATAACTTTGTCAAGTGTAACTTTAGAGCTCTTATCCTTCTTCTTCTTGTGTGATTTCTTCTTCATTAGCTCTGGTGAGCTACTACTCAATTTGTGTTGAGCTTTCAAAATACTAGTATCACCACCGATTGATGCTATCTCCTTCTGAGTATTAAGAATCTTCTCAGTAGATGTATCGACACTCTTAAATTTAGTAAATACCATAGGAGTAACATTAGGTAATTGTACCAATGCTTGAATGAACTCTTCCTCCTTAGGTTATTATTTCTTCTCAGTCTCAAGAGTCTTGGTCACCTCTATGACTTTTTCAAGTGATTTGGAGATATCTAATGCAGAATTTTCTGCTTGTTCCTCTTTTCTTTTATCTCCCTTTGCATTCTCTCCAAGGTTGGCCTTGGTAGGTGAATCTAGAATTATGAGTTCCTCATTTCCCTATTCCTTGGAATTCAAACCTTGTGTTGCCTCATCAACTGTTAATTCCTCAATTTTTTCTTCCTCAAAATTATCTTTCTCCTCATCTTCAACATCTTCCTTCATCTTATCCTCAACAATGTCTATCATTTCATCTTCAATATCATCATGTGTTTTATCCTCAATATTATCTGTCTCATCAATGTCTTCTTTTTTTTCAAGCTCAATTTTTCTAGATGTGCCTTCATCTTTATTCTTGTCAACTATTAATCCAAAGACGATCTTCCATATCCTTTTGGTTTTCTTCACAACACCTTCTACATCATTCTTCAGTATGGAATAGGCTCTCAATTTAGGAATGAATCTATTCCTATATTGATCCATAAATTTTGATTTTCTCTTCTTAGTTAACTCAGCCATAATTTGAGCTAATGATCCTTCTCTAATTTGCCTTTCTATCATCATAGCATGCTGCCATCTCTCATCAATTTTGTTTGCTAGTTCATCAGGGACTAGGTTCCCAATCTCCAAAGGTGTCATCTTATATGATATTAACATGTCCATCATAGCTTCTTCTATCTTAGCCTTATCATTTTTTCTTAATTTCTCAAACTCAATAAACTTAAAACCTGACAAACCTACTGAATTCCACATGTTGTGACAAATTTAATCAAGATTAGAAGGATGTCTATGTGTTGAAACTTTGAACTTGTTGATGTCCTTGGTTTCTATCAATTCTTCCTCTTCTTCATCTTTACCCATAAAAAATTTAATCCTTGGCTTCCTCTTTGGGTGACTCAGCTTAGATTCAGTTTGAACTTGTTTTCTTTTCCCTAAGCTTACCCCTTCAACATCCTATTAGGATTGGATAATACTAAGAGGCGGGGTGAATCAGTATTATAGTACTTAAATAAATTCTCCAACCATTTAAATATCAATCATAAACTTGTAGTAAAGAAAAGAACATGAGAAAATGACACAATACTCATAACACCATATTTTTTTTTCAAGGAAACCCTGGCCAAGGGAAAACCTCGATGGGATGGTACCCACAAGAATGTACTAAAGTATAATTTCCCTGTAAAGAGGCCTAGCCCTATTAGGACCTGAATATTGCATAACACGTTTCCTTGTTAAAGGAATAAAAACCTTGTTAAAGGTTCACAACACCCTGTTAGGGGCCAACTGAGCTTACAACTCTTACAATATAATTTAGGTTACAAAGTGTTCTCAGTCATGAACAAAACAAGCAACACTGGTGCTTAGATAGTTCCTTTAATGTTCTTCAGTGATCTCTGTCATTCTCTTCTTTGCTATTCATTCAACAAATTATCCAACTGTCTTCTAACCATTCACCAAAAACACAAAACTCAACACTTATATTTATCAAAAATATATTATATATATATATATATATATATATATATATCACAACTTTACAAAGTTGGCTCTCAATATGAATATTACAAATATTACAAAGTCGACCTTCAATACATAATACATTTAATATAGAAAAAAATAAATGCATAGTCAATTCTCTTGCATAGTCAATGTGGAGGTTATCAACAACCAAAATACAACTTCAATTGTCTGGAGTCCAAGCCATACTCCCTCAATCTTTGCTAATGTCAAACTACTATGTTTCGTTGTTCTGCTACAGTCTGTTTGACATCAATTCTATATAACTCACCATAGACTCAACCAAAATTTTTTTTATCTTAGGTGGAGGTCATACATACCCCATACTATCTTCCTCTAAGCTCTCTTTCCCTAAATCACTGATCTCAATCTTTGACATCCAAAACACTTTTGTATCTCTGCTTCTACACTTAGTCAATTTCTGAATCACCAAAACTTATCTTTTCTGGAATCGGTCTGAAACCCAGATGTGTTTCCATAAATGACAACCAAAAATTAAATCACATTTACACAAAATTTATTACTTTCCAACAATCTCTCCTTTTGGCATTGATGGCAACACTTGTCAAAAAAAAAAAGTGTGCCAATAAATATGTCTCCTCTATAATCTTTCTTTCTTTTTTCTCTTTTTTTTTCTTCTCTATATAATATCTATATTGTTTTTTCTTCTCTTCACCCCCTTTGAAAAAAATGATAAAGGTGCATATACAACAAAAGGTTTTAGTTCTTGCTCACCAGTTTCAAAATATCCTGAAAGGAATCTTCCAAGATCTTCACTTCTACAGTCCATATTTTGAACAAAATTTGGCTAATGTGAATTAAGACATTTAGTGCAAATGATGTGATCTTAGCTTCTTTTAATTATGTGGGCATAGATTTATCCATTGAATCTATCACTTTCTCCAAGTCTAAGAGATGAACCTCAAGTATTGATAACTTAGGAGTGATAAAGCTTTTCAACAAATTGAATCTTGTTAATACTCTCCCTTTCTCATTATCTATTACACTAAGTTTGGCCAAAATCCTTGTGACTTCTTTTTCTAGCTCTATTGTGGATTGTGAATTTTTTTCACAACCATCCATCATACTGTTCAGAGTTTCCCTTCCTTTGGTAATAATGTCTTCTACATTCTGAACATGCCTTATTGGATTCATGCAATAGCTGAACAATTTTCTCCCATGTCCAATGCAGTTCCTTGAATTTTTTAAGAAGCTTTTGACAATGCCTAATTCCCATGCTATAGATTTGTAGACTATTGTTAGCTTCCTATCTGATTAAGTCTTCTCTACCTTTTCCTCTATTATCTTCAATAGGTTCTCATAGTGCCCATCAAATTCATCAAGTGTGATTCTCATATTTTCAATGTCATCTTTATTCTGGAAGACAATAGGTGTTGGAAGCAATTTGTTTACAGTATCAATTTCTCTTGTGATTAATTTTTCCTTCTTGTCTCCTTTCTATTATGATCTTTCCTTTGCTTTGTTCAAAGCAGTAATTGTCAATTTTACTAGTTCTACTTCATCCATGCTGTCAACATTTACATCACTGCTTGCCAACAATAAAATGGATGATGTGTTTACCTCTTTCTTTTCATGCTCTTTCTGATCTATCTTCTTTTCTTCTTCCTTCTACTCTTCTTCCTTCTTATGTTCCTCTTCCTTCTTCTATTCCTCTTCCTTCTTCTATTCTACCTAATTAGCCACAGAAGCATCCATATTCCCTTGAAAATGGTCCTTTTCATCTTGAGAGGTGTCAAGAGTTACTTCTACACCATAAACATAGAAATCTGGTGGTGGATCTACTTCTGTCTTCTCCGTAGATGTCTATGTTGCCTTAGATCTCTCACCCATTCCCAATTGTGTGGGCGATGTGGTCTTAGGAGGTGAGGGCTTGTTAGAAGTAGTACTCATCAGTATCTTCTCTAATGCCTTCTGATTTTCCTTAGTGACTTCATCATATTTCCTCACCATGATTTTCAATAATCTCACCTTGGTCCTTAGTAGAGGTTTTAGTTCCTTGTATATTCTATCCCTTTCTTGAACTGATATCATAGGCAACATGTTATCTATTTCTTGGTTTCTAATTGTCTCTTCTTCAATTTATGCAACATGTTTTCTTATCTCTAATTTCCCATATAGGTCTATGGTTAGGCTTCCTTCAATTTCTAACAGTGTCTTCTTGAAAGTAAGTAAGTGTTCTATCACAATGTCCTCAATTTTAAGTTTGTTTGCTTCTTCATACCTGTTATAGTATTTATCAATTTTAACTAATTCGCCTTGCTTTAATGCTCTCTTCTCTAGCATCTTCAAGTCAAGTTTCCAAATGTATTTTTCTATTTTTCTTCTCTTCTCATGCTTTGCTCTTCTCTTTAGGTGATGTATGCATGCTTGATCTTGTTACTCTAGAAGTGATATTTTTAGCTTGTGTTGTTTGTTGTTCAGGAGGAGGTGGATTGTCTACTATAATTACCTTAGGAGTGGGAGGGGCTATAGTACTTCCACTTGCAGGTTCAAGTGACCTTTTTTTCATCTTATTTTTGACTTCTTTAAGTTCCTCTTCTATCAATCCAGCTTTAACTTCGCATTCATGTACAATATTTTCTATCTTTCTCTTCCTCAGACCTCTAGTCTTTTCTTCTCTCACTTTTGCTAACTTTTCTTCATAAGTTCCCCATCTTTCCTCTATTGTATCAATCTTCGACGCAATGAAATTTTCTACTTGCATATTAAGTACTTCATAACTCACTTCATAACCCATGGGATAACACCATTTCTTCCTAGGTATGACTGCTTCAAAACATACACAATCAGTTTCAACCATGAAATAGATTGTATCTTTGTATTTCTCAACAATGTCTTCATGTATTCTGTATCTTGTCTTCATTTGTCTTTGTAGAATCTTGATCATACCAAATAATTCACCATCAACCCAAGTAGCATTCTATCTTTTGTAGCTTTGTAAAATCAATATGCCACTAGGTACTCCAGAATTCCAACCACTAGGATGTAAACTAGCAAACTTGTGCTCAATATGAATGAACATATGCATCAACAATGAACCAAATCTGAAGGTTTTCAATTTGTCCTTCTTCACAAGCTTCACATTATCAAGGAATTGTTGTGCTAGAACTTCTCATAGATTATACTATACATTTTCCTTCACCATTCTCCATGCCATCATGATGACTCTAGCAGATATTGAATTAGGTCTGCTACTGTAGTAGAACTTGTACCCAAGTATCATCGCAATCAATCTTACATCTTGCTAAAAGATGTCATTTACTACCATTTCCTATCTATCCCATTTGGAATGAGTTTGGGTTTCAACTTCTTTCTTCACATGTTTCTCCACAATAGGAATGACTCTGGTGTTGTCCAATATAGTGATTTCATGGATTAGGTCACTACAAATCTTCACAGGTTGGTCACCAATCTAGATAAACTGATCATGAACCCTACTTAACAGTATTTTGAACCATTCATCTTCATCAAATTCGCATAAATCCATAATTTTCATTATGCTCAGTTGATTACTATGTTTGTATTCTTCTCTCATGAATCCATTGTTAGTCATATACTCCATCTCAGTTGATATATCATCAAATCCTAGTATGTCATTCTTACAATGTATGTAAGCCCTAATATCTTCTACATGTAACACGCCATACGAGGTTTGGGAAAATGCTCCCTCTGGATCCTCTTTGCATGATTTGAATGGATGTTTCTTAAACTTAGAGGTAGGTCTATCTGTAACATCAAAAATAATAGGTGCATCTATGGCTAGATGATGTAAAATACCTTTCTTTCATTGAATTCCAAGTTTATCCTTCAATCGATCATGCATGGCCAGTGTAGAATAATCTGAACTTCTTTTCTCTCTGATTTCCTTATCTCACTCTTCATCAAATGGTAAAGAGATAGGTCATTAAGTGGTGCTTTATGCAAGTTAAGTTATGAATTTCACTTTCACTTAAAACTATCCAGCCGACTATTAGATCTCGTGAACAAAATATGTGTGTCAGCTAATGTTGTGCTCTTAGATGTGTACTTCATGATGTTAGCCAAGCTTATACCCAAGCTTGCATGAGCATAATCCATGAATTTTAGGGCAGGATATATTCTGTTGTCTGTATCCAATGCTCCCCCTAAGGACATGATTAGAAAATTAGGTCAATTTTGTCTTTCTACCATCATGCGAAGATCCAGTAGCCTCTATTGACTCTCCCTGAACTGATGTCTCACTAGTTTCTTTGATCTTCCATATCTTACCATTGTTTCTATCTTCTACCTTGTTGAAACAAATTTCAAAATCACTCTTCAAATCTGCAACATTATTACCAATATCATTTCCATTCTTCTCTGAATTCATAGGAGGTGGTACTCTTATGTTTTCTTGTCCATTATACCTGCAAAATTTTTCTATATGACCTAGATTATTGCATTTGTAACATATAGGAGGTATTATTTCCTGATTGACTTGCAGCTTACAATATTTTTCAATGTGTCCAATGTTATTTCATTTGTAGCATCTAGGTTTCACTGTAGATTCTCTTCCATTGTCTTGTCTATATCCTGATTGATTAGGTTTTCTGCATTCTATTTTCTTGTGCCCATATCCATTATAGTTATAAAAATAGCCAAAAAAAGTTCTAAAAGGGGCATTACCTCTGCAGTCTCTCTTCATGTGTCCAAATCTGTTGTAGCCAAAGAATCTACCTCTGAAGGGTCTGATCTACTCTTTAGGCTCTTCAATAGAAGGTTTCTTAGTATCAATCTTCTCTTTTGATTTCTCTTCCTAATTCTTTGAACATTGAGCTTCATTGAAGCCAATACCAGTCATATCACCTTTAGGTTTCTATTTTTCTCCTTGTTCTGATGAACTATAACTGATTGAATATTTGAAGATGTTAAGTTGATGATCATGCAAGGCATTAAATCAGTTAATGTATTATATTGTCATTGATGTCGATTTAATATAATTTGTATGGTCGTGGAAATACTACCAAAGAATTCAAAAAACTAATGAATCAAAGGCTATGCCTTCAGTGATGCATATAAATCAAGTATTCACAATGTTACCCAATGAGAAAATGCACATCATTATTGACGAGCAAAGTCACAGTGTTTCCCGACAAGAAAATCAAAGAGTTACCCAATAGAAAGAATCACAGTGTTTCCTGATAGATGGAGATCCCGAAGACAACTAAAGTAACATCAACAGAACAGTCAGTTATCACCGATGACTAACTAAAGTGTTGACCAACAAAATAGAGAGTTCAGAAATGACAAAATGCTTAGCTATCAAGAGCTAAAAATAGACTTAATTGATACTTATCATTGTTTTAATCAACAAGATAAAGCTGAGGATAAGTAATGGATTTAAAGCTGCTTTGTCCAATTGGCAAGAAGATCTCTTTGAGATAAAACTGGAGTTTTTCTTTAAATCTAATTGGTGAGAATTATGGATCACACCAAGAATCAAGAAATCCAAGAAATGGTGAATCATGTCTATAAAGAGACAAACCCAATTCACTACGAATAATGGGGTGAAAAAGAGAAGAGAGAATAGATGGTGAAGAGATTCTGAAGGAGAAGAAAGTCTTCATTCAAACTTGATCAACAAGCTGAGGAAAGAGCTAAATTCTGCAGACACCGAGAAATAGTGAAACAACATCACAGAGAAGAACAATTTGGAGCAAAGGTATTTAATTTCTTATATTGATTAGAGAGGTAATGTAATTACAATAGATCTAAAAATCTGCAATTCAAGTTGTAGGTTTGAACAAGTCACTTTAATGTTTCAGTTTAAACATTGAAGCATCAAATCTCTTAACCGAGAAGGAATTAAAAGTCTTTTTTAATTGAGATACATCCCAAGGAGTATCAAAATGTTTGATCATAGAAAGTAGCATTGGATATGCCCGATACCTATTGACAGGACAAGTGAATATTTGATCAAGGATGGTAGCATTATATTCCAGATACTAGGTGACAAACTATCTTTTAAATCCGCTAACAAGGTCACACCTAACAGTGTGTTTGTAACCTTTAATAGGGTTGGATCTTAACCAAGCTCACTTCAGAAGAGTGAAAATTTGGGGTGTCGGTCCCAATGGTTTTTCCCTTAATAGGGTTTCCATGTTAAAAATCCATGTGTTACGTGTTTATGTTTCATTACTTTACTATTTTACATTTCACATATGCAATTCTAGATTGATCGGTATACTCTAGTTATTTACTGTGTTTTGGTAAATAAAAGACTACTTATCGATAATCATATAGAAGAAAGATTTACAAAGCATTCCAACAAGTAGAAAATTGTTATAAGTATTTCAAGGAAATCATCTTATAGGATTGAATTTAACTAGAGGCTCAAAAGTGGTAATAAGTTTTAAAGGGTTGATTTAAGGATTAATTTTTGAGGCCATTGATTCACCCCCCTCTCAGTTATTACTAAAAATTGGTATCAGAGCTTGTGTTCTTAGAAAGAAGGTTTCAATACCTAAGCTAAAGATCACAAGATGAACAGATGAGATGTGCCCAAGTTGAACAAAGACAATTTTGCTTCATGGAAAAGCAGAATAATACTCCACTTATCAGGTATAAGAAATGATGTTACTCAATACTTAGATACTGAATATGTGTTTCCCACAGGAGCACCCACAACTGAACAAATGAGAGAGAAGCATGAGCACAACTGCATGATGATAGAGCTTTCTTCCTCACTCTTTGATGCTGAATTTGAAGATTTCAAAACCTGCAAGACTGCAAAGCAGATGTGGGACAAATTGATTCTTGTACATGGTGGTGACAAGAATGTTTTGAGAGCCAAGGCATAAAGCCTTAGAGGAAAGTTTGATGATCTCAAAATGAAAGAAGGTGAAAATATCACACAGTACAACACAATAATCAAAGAGGTAGTCAATTCAATCCAAGGAGTTGGAGGTGTACTAGAAGAGGATATAGTGGTAAGAAAAATTATAAGAACCTTACTTATGCTATTAGAGTATCTACCATACAAGAAATGAGAGTAGTAGAAAATAGAAATGGTACTCTAGACAGTTTGATTGGAAGACTGATTTCATTTGAGATGAATAATTTTAATAATAGTGTCTTACCAAACATAGAGTCTGCATTCATATCTTGTTTAAGAATAAGTAAATCAAGTCATAAATACACTATGAGAAAAGATAGTGATAGTGAAAGTGAAGAAGAAGATCTTGATGAAATTGAAGCACTTATGGCTAGAAGAATGTAGAGAGGCAAAGGTAAATACAAAGGTAAATTACCACTTGTTTGTTTTAATTGTAAAGAGATTGGACACTTTGCTGCAAGATGTCCTAACATAAGAAAAGATGACAAAAGTAATGACAGGTCATTTGAAAATAAGTATGACAGAGGTGTTTAGAGAAACAACCGATAATAAGAGAGAAGAGATACCTGAGACTACAAGGACAAAGGAAAGAAGGCCATTTACCTAGCTAAATGCAAAGATGATGATACTAACATCGAATCTGATGAAGAAATCAAGATGGTGTTTGTAGTAGTAAAAGATGATTCAAATGATGATGAAGAAAGGTATGTAGAAACTACACTCATATCTAAAGTTAGTAAAAATGATGCCAGGATCATAGATAGTGGCTACACTCACCATATGACCGGTGACAAGAAAACGTTTGAGACTTTTGAATACTAAAATGGTGGACCAGTAAGAATGGGTAATAACACACCTTATCCAGTTGAAGGTAGAGGAACTATAATGTTGAATAACATGATAAAATTTGAAAATGATTATTGGGTGAAAGGATTGAATTATAATCTATTGAGTGTTTCTCAGTTGAATAATTCAAGTCACAGAGTAGCATTTGAAAATAAGAAGGCAAAGATCTTCAATGAATCAGAAAATCTGATTGGTACCAGTGAACAGACAAAAGGTAACTTATTCTATTTGAATGATACTGACACCACTTGCTTAATGGATAGAAACAAAGACATATGGTTGTGGCACAAAATATTGTGTCATGTGAACTTTGACAACATGATAAAGATAAGCAAAAAGAGAAATGTAAGAGGCTTACCGACGATGACTAAGCCTGATAATATCATGTGCAAGAATTGTTAAAAAGGTGAGATGACAAAGTCTAGTTTCAAAAGAAAAACCCATACATCTGATGCCATTCTAGAATTATTCCATACTGATCTATGTGGACCAATGAGGACAAAGAGTTATTATGGTGATAGATATATTATTCTCTTTGTTGATGATTACTCTAAAATGATGACAGTTATGTTTCTAAAAGATAAATCAGAAGCACTCAAGATGTTTAAATGGTACAAAGCAATGGTAGAGAAAAAAATAGGTAAATAATTGAAATGCTTAAGGTCAGATAGAGGAGGGGAATTTAATTCAGATGAATTCACTAAATTTTTTAATGAGCATGGAATCAAAAGACAGGTCTCTACACCGAAAATACCACAACAAAATTGAATTGCTAAAAGAAGGAACAAATCCATAGTTGATTGTGCAAGGAAACTGATGATAGATAAAGGCATCACCCAAATATTCTAGAGGGAAGCTGTTAGTAATGTTGTTTACACATTGAGCATAGTACAATTGAGAAAAGACACCAAGAAGACACCTTATGAGCTATGGTATGGATACACACCCAATGTGAGTTATTTAAAAAATTTCAGCAGTCAATGTTATATCTTAAAAGATCATAGAAATGGAAAAATTGTCTCCAAGAGTGATGAAGGAATCTTTCTAGGGTATTCCACAAAGAGAAAAGCTTATAAATGTCTCAATAAAGCCTCTAGCAAAATTGTTGAAAGTGAAAATGTAAAGGTAGATAAATTTGCAGAGAAGAATGAAAAGGAAAACACAAAAGAACCAGAGAACTACAACAGGTTTGTCTACAATGAAGAACCTAACACTCTACCTGACCAACAATGTAGAGCTCCTGACCAACAGATCATTGCACCTGAGTATCAGGCTGCAAATACCGACAATTAGGATATTGATCAAGAAGATGCACAAAGTGATGGAGAACATAATGAAGGGTAAAATGATGATCAAGCTGATAGAAAAAGAGTTGAACCTGTACTTTCAAAATATGTCAGAAGGAACCATCCACAGAACCAGATCATAGGAGATAAAAAGGCTGGTATAAGAACTAGAAGTAAGTCTCTAAATACAGGATGTCTTATTTTTGATTATGAGCCAAAATCTATCAATGTTGTACTTGATAATGATGAATGGATTAGTGCTATGAATGAGGAGATTGAGAAGATAGATAAAAACAAGACATGGACACTTCTACCGAGACCAGATGAAAAGAATGTCATTGGTATAAAATGGATTTCAGGAATAAAATGAATGAGAATGGAGAAGTCACCCGAAATAAAGCAAGACTAGTATGCAAGGGGTATGCACAAGAAGAATGGATTGAATATGGAGAGAACTTTGAACCCATTGCTAGGATAGAAGGAGTAAGAATATTACTTTCTTATGCTGCATGTAAAGGATTAAAGGTATATCAAATGGATGTCAAGTCTACATTGAACAATCAGAAGGGTTTGTTGATCCAAACAAGAGGGACATGGTATGTAGACTACACAAAGCCCTATATGGATTGAAACAAGCACCCCAAGCCTGGTATGAAAGAATTCATTCCTATCTTGTGAGTATTGGATTTGTAAGGACTCGTGAAAACAATAATATTTATTTGAAGGAAGATACTGATGCTAACATTTTAATTGTTGAGATATTTGTTGATGACATCATATTTGGAGGCAATGATATGCTATGAAAATCATTTGCAAATGAAATGAGAAAATATTTTGAGATGTCTATGTTTGGAGAGATCAAGTTCTTTCTTGGTCTACAGATCATGCAACAAGATGAAGGTATTTTTATTACACAATCTAAATACATCAAGGAAGTGCTAAAAATATTCAAGATGGAAGAGTCCAAACCAGTTGGAACACCGATGGCAACTGGATGTAAGCTGACAAAGGAAGGCAAGTCATCAGAGGTAAATCAGACCTTGTACAAATCAATGATTGGAAAACTCATGTATGTTGTACATACTAGACCAGATATCTAAAGAATACTGAGGAATATGGCTTATGGTATAGAAGAGAAGGCAAATTTGAACTTAAGGTCTTTACCAACGCTGATTGGGCTGGAAATATTGATGACCGAAAGAGCACAACTGGAGGATCATTCTTTATGGGTGAAAAACTTGTCACATGGATCAACAAGAAGCAAGGATGCATCTCTCAGTCAACTTTAGAAGTAGAGTATGTTGTTGCTGCTGCAAACTGCTCAAATATTGCATGGATCAAACATTTACTGGAAGGTATGCCTATTAATATTATTGACCCAGTAATTATCTATTGTGATAATACCAATGCAATAAACATTTCCAAGAATCCACTCATGTATGCTAAAACAAATCATATTGCCATCAAGTATCATTATTTAAGAGAACAAGTTCAAGCAAAGGAGGTGATACTTGAGTATGTGTAATCTAAGGAACAATTAGTTGATATCTTCACTAAGCCACTACCCAAGGATGCATTTGAGTACTTGAGAAAGAGACTAGGGGTCAGACCCTTGTCTACTGTTAGTAAAATGACTGGAAGGCTTCATCAGCCTGCATATTATCAAAATATCATTCATGTTGATGTAAGCAGAGAGATGGACATCAAAGAAAAATCTATACATAGCAAGGTATTTATCTACTCCGAGCACCAAAGTTATTGTATTGACCAATGGATAGGTAAATTCAAGGAGTATATTATGGATAGAAAGGATTTGTTTGGCATTAGTGTCAAAAATATTTGTTTGGCATTGCTGTCAAAGGGAGAGATTACATCCATTATCACTTTAGGGAGAGATATTATCACTTTAGGGAGAGATTATATCCATGGGAGAGATTATACATCAAGGATAGATTATATCCATCACATTATCCAGAGGGAGAGATGTAACAAGAAAGGGAGAGTACATAAAAAGATAAAGAATTGCTCACATAGACATAAAAAAAAAGGAGAACAGTGAAAGGGAGAGAGTTTGACACAGAAGGAAAAAACATCACATCAGAGAAAGAAAGATTCTCCATCTATCCAGTGAAGGGATTGAAGATAGAAAGAAAGATACAAGAATCAAATCTAAGCTATGAGAAGCTTACTGAGGACCAGATATTTGTATCGGTTATAGTACATAAGATTGGTAGTTTGATGAATGTCAAATTTTATATTTCATATTGTATTAGTAATAATATAGTGTGACAATGTAGTGTGTTGCCATCAATTCCAAAGGGAGAGATTGATGAACTATAACTGATTGAATGTTTGAAGATGTTAAGTTGAGGATCATGCAAGGAATTAAATAAGTTAATGTATTGTATTGTCATTGATGTCAACTTAATATAATCTATATGGTCATGGACATACTGCCAAAGACTTCAAAGAACCAATGAATCAAAGGCTATGCCTTCTATAATGCATATAAGTCAAGTATTCATAAAGTGACTACATACACTGATGGAGTGCACACTGATAGTTAGAGTAAAAGACAAAAGTCACAGTGTTACCCAATGAGAAAATCCACAACATTACCGATGAGAAAAGTCACAATGTTTCCCGATGAGAAAAGAAAAGAGTAACCCGACGGACAGAATGACAGTGTTTCCCAACAGATAGAGATCCTGAAGACAACTAAATTCACACCAACAGAACAGTTAGTTATCACCGATGACTAACTGAAGTGTTGATGGACAGAATAGAGAGTTCAAAAATGACAAAATGCTTAGCTGTCAAGAGCTAAAAATAGAATTAATTGATAATTATCATTGTTTTAATCAACAAGATAAATCTGAGGATAATTAATGGATTTAAAGCTTCTTTGTCTAGTTGGAAAGAAGATCTTTTTGAGATAAAACTAGATTTTTGCTTTAAATCTAATTGGCAAGAATTGTGGATCATGCCAAGAATCAAGAAAACCAAGAAACGATGAATCATGTCTATAAAGAGACAAATCCAATTCACTATCAATTGTGGGGTGAACAAGAGAAGAGAGAATAGATGTTGAAGAGATTCTGAAGGAGAAGAAAGTCTTCATTTAGACCTGATCAACAAGCTGGGGAAAGAGCTAAATTCCGCAGACACTAACGAACAGTGAAACAACATCACAGAGTAGAACAATGTGGAGCAAAGGTATTGAATTGATTATATTGATCAAAGAGGTAATGCACTTACAATAGATCTAAAAATTTGCAATTTAAGTTGTATGTGTGAACATATCACTTTAATGTTTCAGTTTAAACATTGAAGCATCAAGTCTCTTAACCGAGCAGGACTTATAAGTCTTTTGTAATTGAGATACATCTCAAGGAGTATCAAAATGTTTGATCATAGAAAGTAGAATTGGATATGCCCGATACCTATTGACAGGCCAAGTGAGTGTTTGATCAAGGATGGTAGCATTAGACTCTAGATACTAGGTGACAAACTATCTTTTAAATCTGCTAACAAGGTCACACCTAACAGTGTGTTTGTAACCTTTAATGGGGTTGGTTCTTAACCAAGCTCACTTCAGAAGAGTGAAAATTTGGGGTGCTTGTCCCAGTGGTTTTTCCCTTAACAGGGTTTCCACGTTAAAAATCCATGTGTTATGTGTTTATGTTTCACTACTTTACTGTTTTACATTTCACATATGCAATTTTGGATTGATCGGTATACTCTAGTTATTTACTTTGTTTTGGTAAATAAAAGACTGCTTATCGGTAATCATACAAAAGAAATATTTACAAAGCATTCCGACAAGTAGAAAATTGTTATAAGTATTTCAAGGCATTCATCTTGTAGGACTGAATATAACTAGAGGCTCAAAAGTGGTAATAAGTTTTAAAGGGTTGATTTAAGGATTTTTTTTGAGGCCACTAATTCACCCCCCCCCCCCTCTTAGTTATTGCTAACATGTTCATCAATCAAATCAATACTGGTGTGAAGTTTCTCAATGTGTTTTCTTTGCTTCAACAAGTTCACCTTTTATAATCTGATTGTATTTCTCCATTTATAGATACTTGTTCTTGTAGTTGTCAGCCTCATTCTTCATTTGATCTAATGCACTATTTAAAGCTTCTTCAAATTTCTTCTTTGCATCCTTTTGTACCTATATTTCATTAGCCATAGTCTCATTTTCAAGCTTCAAAGTTTCATTCTCTTCTTTTAGTTGCTTCACCTAATCTAAACTATCTTCATCTAAATCCTCTTTTATCTAAACCACAAGATCTTGTCTTTGATTTATGGAAAGCTCAAGTTCTGATTAAGTAAAAATAGGTTTTACAAGGACCCAAAACCTTTACAAAGTATTAAAGTTCAACAGGTTTTACAAGGACTTAAAACCTAAAAAGAGTTTAAAACAAATATTCAACAAAGAGCAGATACAAATATGCCAAGGCACCCAAAAAGGAAAGGAAACAAAAAAAAAAACCAAGCCAAAATTGTCCCACAGAAACATCAATAAAAATAGGGACGGCAAAAAACCCCTATGGGACAACAAAAAGGAAAGCTACATTCCCTGCACAAGTTCCTCCACTTCGCTGACCATAACCTGCATGTTACTAGCTCTTGTGTGCGAGCCCGGGCCAATAACCTCCTTAATCTCTTTGCTATCCTTATCCTTGTTATCCTTTTCCAGTTTTTCCATCAATATCTACGTGTGGCCACAATAAGATTTGCGACTTATCAAACATTTCTCCCTGATTGTTTTAACTGTAGCCTCCAATCTCTCCACATTTGTAGTTAGATTTGTGATCTGCACAACACTGTCATCTTTCTTAGCCCTATCTTGGATATCTTTTATTTGTCTCTCCATTGTCCCCACTTTATTAACAAACTCCGCATGGCCTTTTGAGTTCCCTACAACTTCTTTCATTTCATCCAGACATACAACCACCGATTTTTCCCCAATTCCCATAATGTTGAGAATATTATTCTTTGCCTTCATAATATCAACTTGTTTTTTCAAATTATCATTATCATCAATCAAATTTCTTACCAAACGAGTGAAACCCATAATGTAATCTTTGTTGTTCATAGGTACTTGATTCTCCCCTACATCCACATTGTCATGGTAGTCACAATCCTTTTTCCCAAAATATTTATCAGTCCTGGTGTCCTTATCATCCTTCATATTTCCTTCCCCCTACTTATTTTCTTTGGTTTTCTCCCTAAGGCTTTTGTCTTAAATGTCCTCACCTTTTCTCTCCTCCCTATTTTCCCCTCTGTCCTCTTCCTCCTAATTCTCCTCTATATTTTCCTTCACTTCTTCCTCATCCGAGGTTAAATCAATTATCCTATTACTAGATCTCTTATAGGTAATTTTAGCTTTCTCCTGGTCATCCCCACATTTTCTTTTCTTTATCTCCTCCTTTTTCACCTCCTCAATTTCACTCTCTATTTCTGACTCATCAATCTAAGTCTTCTTCTTTATCAGCTTTTTACCCTTTTTTCTTTTTGCTTCCCTCCACAATATCCTCGTCACTATCCTTCTCCATTTCTAAACCTTCAGAATAGGGCTTCTTCTAGTTTTTCCTTACTAAAGCACCCTTTCTGTTAGATTTAGGGGTTTTAAACCCTTTGGACTCCTCTTTGCTATCGGTTTCTTCTTCGTACATGCTATCATCTTCATCCCCTTCTATCTCTTCTTCATCATTAAAAATCTTCTTCCTCAAAGGCCTTTCCACTTTCTTAGTTTTCAGCACCTCATATATGAGCAACATAAGCCCTTGGTGGGATGCATGATTCCCCTTCAAATCTTTCTGTAAACTAGTAGTGGTAGCATCTAATGAGATAAGCAGATAGTATGGTAAACCAAATTTAACCTTGTGCCTAAAATGGTTTAATAACATGAAATGGTGTCCATACGCCCTCGTGAACCTACCATCAAGAGTAACATAATTGATGATCACAAAAAGGACATACCTCCAAGGTCTGGAAATTTGCTTCAGATTGTGGTAGGAAGCATCAATCTTGACCAGTCTAGCCTTTTCCTTCTTATTATCTGGGAAAGTCTCCCAAGTTTTATCTTAGATAATTCTATCTCGATAAAACTTAATACCATCCATTTCCATGCCCGTAGCTTCAGCAATGACCTCCTCCGTAACCTCCATATACTGATCACCAAACAAGACTTTGCCCTCTTTCTAGGTTTTCATGAATATCTTGGTGATAGAAGGATTCTGACCATGGAGCCATTCCAAAGAAATAGCCAGCCCACCCTCTTTCACAATCTTCCATACTCTATTCTTTTTTTTTCTAGTTGTTATAGTTGACAGGCTGAACCCTTTTCTTATTTCTGTCCATTTTCTTCCTCTGGTTGTAGAAAATTTTTCTATTGTGACTATTGATAATGCCAGAATGAGTTTTACACAAAACCAAAATGACCCAGAAAGTGTACCAAATCTAGCTTGCAATCATAATAGGGTACTTACACCTCCGAAGGCAATAAAGACACATCACCTCCGTATTAATGATTTTAAAAAAACTTACCATTTACAATTATTTTGCTGCTGACTCCTCAATCGATCACTTTCAAGAAATAATTTCACTTGAATAGGCACATCATTTCCATCATTCCACTGTGCCACCTCATCACTCTTACAAGCTATATTAGCCGCCCAGTCAGCAACTCCATTTGTCTCCCAAAAATTATGTGTGATAACACATTTTTCAAAAGAGCAAATAATGTCTTTGGATTTTTGAATGATATTGTAAATAGTTCATGAAGTGGGAGTGTCATTATTTAAACACTTGACTATGTTGAGAGAATCCCCCTCTAACCAAACTTTAGTGCTACCTTTCTCTTTTTCTAAAATAAGACCCTGAAGATCCGCACAAGCTTCTGCAAGATGATTCGTTTGAATACCAATGAGAATGGCTTTTATACCTATACAGACACTATTTTCATCTCTGATGACAATGCCACACCCTGCCACCCCCGAATTTCCCTTAGAGGCACTAGCAAAATTAATTTTCTGCCAGCCTTTAGGGGGGGAATCCCATCTAGCATCCTCTCTTTTTTCTTTGTTATCCTTTTTTTTGTTATTGCCTTTGATTTTCCAATTTTTGAACACAGTAATATCATTCTCCTATAGAGGCTCCAACACTCTATCCTGTATCATAATATTTTCTTTTATGTCTCTCTTAATCTTAAAGAAAGCATCCTTCTCACTTGCCATTTTATCCCTGAACACTCTATCGTTTCTTTCTCTCTAGACCCACCAGCAAACATGAGGAAGGACAAAATTCTAGATCTTAACAACAATGTCATTCTTTGAAGGATAGATCTAAGATTTAAAAAGACTCTCCAAATTAGCAGGAAAAACCCACTCAATATTAAGGATCTGAAAAAAAAAAACCCAAGTATTTCTAACAAAGGGACAGTGGATGATGATATGTTCCACACTTTCCTCCTCTTGATTTCTTAGGTAGCACCTGTTAACAATAGTCATACCTCTTTTTATGAGATTGTCAATAGTCAGACTTTTATTTTACATCATTATCCATAAAAACACATTAATTTTAGGAATGATGTTTTTATCCCAAACTTTTTCCCTAAAAGGCTCAATAAGATCCTCAAACTCCAAATGGTATAGATATGAGACAGTTAAGTTACCATCAGTGTTATGTTTCCATATAATCCTATCCTCTTCCTTAATCAGATTGATTAAGTTGGGAATTTTGTTAAGATGTCCCAACCTAATATCAATGACAGATAAATATTTCCAGTGATCCCTTTCCCAATAGTCTTCCACTTTCCTTCCAAAAATGAGATTGCATTGATTCTCAAAGATACCCCGTTCAGGGCACTCCTTGAGGGGAGAATGAAGAAGCCACTCATCTTCCCAAAAAATAACCTTGCTCCCATTTCCCACTTTTCATTTAATTCCTTTTTTGATTCTGTATTTTTTTTTCATAACATTTTTCCATATGAAAGAACCAACACCCTCCCTGTCCTCATTCAGAAAGGCATCAAGATTAGGCCGATCCTTATTATACTTATTATCCCATATTAAGGTCCATTCTCCTTTCAAGTTATAATATCTCCATATTAATTTAGTAAGGAGGTGATCATTCAAGTTCTTAATTCTTCTTAGCCCTAAGCCACCTTTTTTAATCAGACAACAAACTTTGTCCCAGGCTATAAGCATTATCCTTTTCTTTTTTTCCATCCCTGTCCACAGAAACTATTTTTGAATTTTTTCAATAGCTTCACCAAAATTTTTGGGGATTTTAAAAATGCTTAAAGCATAAAGAGGGAGGCCTTGGAGGGTAGCTCTAAGAATTTTGATTTTACTCGCTTGACTTAATAACATCCCTTTCCATCCAGCAAGTTTATTGTGAAATTTGTCCACTAAGGAGCTCCAAAAAGTATTAGGAGGTTTCAAATAGAGAGGGAGGCCAAGATAGGTTCCAGGCATAGTCCCCAAATCACAACCTAAAATCATTATAATTCTCATCTTTCTTTTGTCATGGACATTGAAGAGAAACACCGAACTCTTTCCCCAATTTATAATCTAGCCAGATGTTGTCCCATAATTAGTCAAAGATTTCTTAATTTTGCTAGCATTTTTAACTGAGGCTTCTCCCATAATAACCAAGTCATCAACAAACTGCTGATGAGAGAAAACTTGGTTATTCGAAGATGGGTTTAACCCTTTAATGTCTCCTTTCCTCACCTGATTCTCCATATACCTTCCCAGACATTCAACCATAAGGATGAATAGGATAGGGGATAGGGGATCCTCCTGCCTTAACCCCCTGGAAGTTTTAAAGAATGAAGTAGGAGACCCATTGACTAGAACTGAAAAGGTAGCAGAAAAAATAAGCTGGAAAATGAGATCAGTACATTTTTTGTTAAATCCAAAAGCCTTCAGGACTTGCACAAGAAACTCCCATTCCACTATGTCATAAGCTTTAGACATATCCAATTTCAGAAGAAGACCCTCCTTCCTAGACATCACAAGGGAATGAACATTTTCATGAATAGTAATGATAGAGTCCATGATTTGTCTCCCAGGCATGAACCCATTTTGTTGCCAAGAGATCAAAGAAGGGAGAATTGCCAAAATCCTAGTAGTGAAAACCTTAGAAATAATTTTGTAAACAGAGTTGCACAAACTGATAGGTCTAAACTGATCCATCTTATCATCTCCCTATTTCTTAGGGATAAGGGATATAAAAGTAACATTCAACTCCTTCAGAAGTTTTCTAGTTCCAAAAATCTCTTTTACCGCATTGGTCACCTCCTTTTGAATAATATTCTGAAAGGATTGGAAAAAGAACATTGGAAAACCATCCGGCTCAGGGGATTTTTCTCCCTCAAAGGAGAAGACAACCTTTCTAATCTTAGAGTAAGAAGGGATAGCATTGAGCCTGACATTCTAATTTTCATTAAGAATGTTTGGTATGCTCTTCAGAAACTCCCTTTGTTCATCATTGTCCAGCTCTCTGTCCTTTTGCAACAGTCTTTGAAATTTTTTTTTTTGCCTCTAATCTGATAGCCTCCTCATCATTAGAAATAGTTCCACTAATGTTGAGCTCAAGTTGATCTTTTATTTTCTTTATGAATTTCTCAGCTCTTCGCATGTTGAATCTCAACTCTCTATTCTCTGCTTTTTCTTTATCAAGGTCTTCAAGTGCAACATCAAAGTTTTCTTGCAAACTGTCCAAATCCATTCTGATCTCCCTCAAGCAGTTAGAATTTCTCTCCATGGGCCAAAATCTCTAATACCAACTGTAGGATTGGATAATACTGAGAGGGGGGTGAATCTGTATTATAGTACTTAAATAAATTCTTCAACCATTTAAATATCAACCATAAACTTGCAGTAAAGAAAAGAACATAAGAAAATGACACAATACTCATAACACCATTTTTTTTTTCGAGGAAACCCTGGCTAAGGGAAAATCCTGGTGGGGATGGTACCCACAAGAGTGTACTAAAGTATAATGTCCCTGTAAGGAGACCTAGCCCTGTTAGGAGCTGAATATTACATAGCACATTTCCTTGTTAAAGGAATAACAACCCTGTTAAAGGTTCACAACACCCTGTTAGGGGCCAACTAAGCTTACAACTCTTACAATATAATTTAGGTTACAAAGTGTTCTTAGTCATGAAAAAAACAAGCAACACTGGTGCTTAGATAGTTCCTTTAATGTTCTTCAGTGATCTCTGTCATTCTCTGCTCTGCTATTCTCTCAACAACTTATCCAACTATCTTGTAACCGTTCACCAACAACACAACACTCAACACTTATCTTTATCAAAAATATCTTATATATATATATATATATATATATATATATATATATATATATCACAACTTTACAAAGTTGGCTCTCAATATGAATATTACAAATATTACAAAGTCGGCCTTCAATACACAATACATTTAATATAGTAAACACTAAATGCATAGTCAACACTCTTGCATAGTCAATGTGGAGGTTATCAACAACCAAAATATAACTTCAATTGTCTAGAGTCCAAGCCATACTCCCTCAATCTTCACTACTGTCAAGCTGCTCTGTTTTGATGTTCTGTTGCAGTCTATCTAACTTCAATTCTATCTAACTCACCATAGACTCAACCAAAAAAAAATTGATCTTAGATAGAGGTCATACATACCCCATACTATCTTCCTCTAAGATCTCTTTCCCTAAATCACCGATCTCAATCTTAACAAAGAAAAAAATGATCTCAAAATTATGAAGCTATTCAAAGTGCTATATAATTTATATTTCCTAGTAAGAAATTTACTTTTTACCAAGGTTCTAATTCAAAAGTTAAAAACTACGTGAGAAAATATTTATTTTGATCTATGTTATAACCATACATTTATAATCTCTAGATTAAACCTCCTAATTTGATGTAATAATAAGTGAATGGAGAATATTTTAATAAAATATTAACTAACATCAATATAATAAATTTACAACCCTATAAAATAAATGTTAGAATAACTGAGGGGGGGGGGGGG
>MU226420.1:216027-232037 GCA_018584345.1 Thuja plicata | reverse complement strand
AGGGAAAAACCACTTGGGACCGGTAACCCAAAATTTTCACTCTTCTGAAGTGAGCTCGGTGAAGAGCCAACCCTGTTAAAGGTTACAAACACACTATTAGGTGTGACCTTGTTAGAGGATTTAAATATAATAGTTTGTCACTTGATATTTGGCAACTCTATGCTATCTTCATGACCAAACCCTGTGTAGTTTTTCACTTGATATCTGGCATCTCTATGCTATCTTCATGACCAAACCTTTTGATACTCCTTAGGATGTATCTCAATATATAAAGGATTGTTAAGTCCTACTCGGTTAAGAGACTTTCTGATCTAATGGATAAATTGAAACAATAAATGATCTGTTCACATATACAACTATACATTGCAGATTTTTTAGATCTATTGTAAGCTCATAATACCTTTCTGATCAATGTTTCTTTTCAATACCTTTACTCCACTTCTTTCTACTCGGTGATGCTATGCTTCTATGTTGCTTAGTGTCTACAGAAATCTTTAGCTCTTTCCTTAGCTTGATTGATCACAACTGTATGAAGTTGTTCTTCACCAGTATACCTTCAATATCCTCTTCTCTATTCACTCCCCTAATTCACAATGAATTAGCTTGTCTCTTTATAGACATGATTTCATCATTTCTCTGTTCTTGGCGTGATCTGCAATTCTATCCTTTCTTTATTTAAATAATTACTTTAGTTTTATCCCGTAGATTTCTCTTAGACAATTGGAATAAAAAAAATTTAAATATCTCACTTATCTATGGCTTTAACTTGTTGATGAAAACAATATTAACAACCAGTTAACTCCTTCTTTAGCTCTTACTAGCTAAGTCTTCTATCATTTCTGAACTTCAGTTCTTTTCGGTGTTTTAACTCTTTGTTAGCTTGGTCAACACTTCAGTTCTCCTTAGGCATCTCCATCGGGATTGTCTATCCGTCGGGTAACACTGTGATTCTTCTCATCGGTAATGCTTGATCAATTTTCTTGCCCGGGTATCACTATGACTTTCCTCTTAGGGTTCTCTATCTGTCAGGGTGCACTGACCGTCTGTGTTTGTTGTCACTTAGTGCATACTAAAATTTTATCAATTACTGATATCATAACCTCAATCTTTCTGGTTCTCTAAATTATTTGACACTATGTATATAACCAATCATATTATATCAAGTTGACATCAATGACAATACAATACATTAACTAATTTAATGTCTTACACTAACTTTTTGTAGCTTGGTGATCATCAACTTAACATCTTAAAACATTCAATTAGTTATAGGTCATCAATAAACATTTAGGATAAATTATTCCCATTATGTTTATCTCTCCTTTTTTCTACCGCTATATCTCCCATTTCTCTCCCTCTCTCCCTATTTCTCTCTCTTTATATATCTCTCTAATTCTCTATATTCATTGTTGTGTATTAGAATATCCAGAGGAGGCCATGGAGAGAAGAAGTGGACTCACTATTATCTCACTTCTTTAAGAAATTTATAGTGAGTTAAACCAAGGGTTAACTCATTGTTTGTCAATTTTGCTGGGTTAGACCGCTACGCTAGATGCTAAAATGGCTTCTTGAACTCACATAATTATTTCTCTATTTTTGTAATTCTTCTTAGCTTTATTTATCTCTTATTTAATTCTTCTCATCTTTCAATAATGATTTTTGCGCCTTTAAATTGGCATGACTAAGTAATTAAAGCTGGAATGGGTAGCGACTCGAGTTTAAATCACAACCGTTGATACAAATAAATCAATGGTACTCAACAAGATTTTAAATCCTTCCACTAAGCTCAATAAAAATTTTGTCACTTCAAAAAAAACATTGGGCCCACCACATTTTCCATTCATCTCACATAACTAGCATGGACCTACCTTTCATATAACTAGTCGTCCATGTCACTTCTTGATGACGCGACAAAGGAAAAATGAAATTCTACTGTGCCAATGTGTGCCACATCACAACAAACTCCTAAGCACAAATAAATCACTTGATAACACAATGATACCAAAGGAAGCTCTTAATGCACCACCGTGTGCCACCTCAGATGACATGATGGAACTCAATAATGCAGGGAGACAGGAGAAATGTCACACCGGACCACCACGTGAGACCCACAACCTTTCAACTAACAAATTACACATGTGCATTTATAAATATGTTAAGTTATTGTACGAGGGGAAAACACTTAAGGAACAAGGACTTAGGAAATACATTTTTGTAAGACATAACAAATGAAATAATCAATTATAACAAGGGAAATCGACGAATGATGTAAACTTTAAAAAGGGCATCAGTCAACCAACATACGTTAACCCTTGAAACATAACACTTGAATAAATTCAGGCAGGTAAATAAGTCAAAACAAGAATGTAAGTTGTCTCATATTAGAATTGGCTCTATTATGAACATGCTGATGAATTCTATTGAGAGGTGGGGCTTAACTACAAACATACATTCACAAGTAGAAAGTGAAGGAAAATGACTTGGTTTTCATTAGTTTTTCTTACTGGAAGTATGAACAGTAAGGACCAATGCCATATATCCATGGTAACAGAGTCATATATCAATTGAACCCAACATTAATTGTGCATACTATTCTAGATGTTAGTGCCATACACAAACATTCAACTTCATCTTACCATGCATCATTCTTATAGAATCGCTTCTATTTCTTTGAATTGTTGCAACATATACACATGAATTTAATATTTTTCTTGATTTAATACCATGTACTAAGAAATCATAGAAATGAAATAATATGCTCTACAACAATCATACATAATTACTAGATTCATATAAGTGATTCAAGACATGTTTAAATATCTACTTTAGAGATCTCCACAATTACTCACACAATTGCTAACACAAAGCAATAGAGAAATAAAAAATGCTTAATTCAATCTGCAAATGATATTTTCAATTAATTTCTTTAGAAGTATTTATACATTTCATTTAATACAAGAATGTGTCATTTTTATTTTGGAAAAAGACCTATTACATAAACAATTTTACTTGTCCATGTACAAAGAATTTTCAAAACCCATAAGATTGGCCTTGGTATTCCTTTTATAAACACAAGGAATATTGTAACAAGATACAAGTAATATCCCATATATTTTGTAACCAACTACCACTAGCCGGTCATAGATTTCTATGAAATGGAAAATAAGGGATTTTTGATAGTAATCACTAACTTCAATAGACCTCCTCATTTTATAATGATTTTTAAACCACAAATTTGATCCTATCTAAACTCTTCAATAGGAAGAAAAAGTTCTCTCCCAGCAGATCCATTGCCTCAAAATATTAGAAGAAGCACTAGTATTGTATTTTCTATATCATATTATTTCAACATTACATGTATAGTTTTATATACAGAAATATTTGAAGAGGTCACACCTAACATAAATATTCTAATTTATAACCTCAAATTATACTGATGAAATCACTACTATTTTCCTCGAATCACCATAATGCATCTAAAAGGATTTAATCTCTTCCTTGAAGAAATCCCGTTTCCATGGGACCCCACCCTAAGTAGTTATATTAGTTATCATGAAGGGTCATTTCTTTTGTTAATATGAATTTAGAATAACTGAGAGGGGGGTGAATCAGTTATCCTTAGGTCCTGATGTGCCCATATAAAAATTTAAATCAACTTCAACAACTCAGATCTTCTTGGAAATTCGTCAAGCAATCTCTCTCTGCTTCTCTGTTCAACCTTCTCTACTTAGATCTTGCCAATCAGTCAATTAACCATGCAACACTTTGCATTTCACTCTGACATCTTAACAATAACCATAGTAGGTTATATTATACCTCTTCATTTAGGTCAGATAAATCTTTTGCCACTTAACCAAGATTGTAGATCTTAGGTTAGGTCAGATCCAACGGATCTTTCCATCTTTACATTTAATTTACTTCTCCAATATAGTCATTAATTAACCATTGAATCCATGCACTAATAATGGTTTCCCATGCATTAAATGATTATGGACCAATCTTAATTAATAATGCATATCCCAATAAAATCAATTATGTCAGCCATAGATCTCAAATCTCATCAATAAACAAAATACTGATGCTCGGCATTTCACTGTCTCCCTCGGCATTTCACTGGTGCTCGGCATCACCTTTTCTTTGCTCGGTATCACCTTTCACTTTGCTCGGCATTGACTTTTCTTTTCTCGACATTGACCTTCTAGTGAACTGTCAGTGCTAGAGAAACAATGTATCACTTTGCCAAAGTGCCAAATGATCAAGTACCCTGGTTTATACTCATAACTCAACCATTTCTTTGGTCTTCTTGTTATCCCATTCTTTTCAAATCTTCATCAATCAATGGATGAGGTACTCAAATATAAAGCAATAGTCTTACCAATTAAGGTTTGACATCAATGACAAAATAACAATTGTCTACATTGCAGCAATCTTTCCAACATTCTTTATCAACCTAGGGATGTAACATTGAAATGGGTCAACAATGTATGTGCACTAGGACTCACTAGTAGTCATACTAATATAGATTTGGAAAGGAAATAGTCCTAAAGGAACATGCTTGAAAATAAATAGCATGAGTGCTAAACATGTGTCAACAAATAAACATGACTGAAATAGATAATAGAAACATAGTTCTTAGAAAACAAAAAGGAAGTTACTATGTTCTTCCTTGGTTGCAAGAACAGTGAAAGAACAAAGTTCCAGTGACTACAGGAATAGTCAAAGAGCAAAGTTCCAACGACTGCAGGAAGAGTCACAAAATAGATTTCTCACCATAGCTTCTAGTTTTTTTTTTTTTTTAATCAAAATTGGACGAGCCACTGCATATATATTAATATTATTAAACTGGTTTGAAAGCTCATCTGAGAAAGAACTAGCAAGAAAACCTAGAATCCTTGCTTAATACAATATATAAAGTTTCATGGACAATACAGACCTTATACAGACAACTTAAACACAAAAAGATGTCAAAACATTACATCACCAAGGCAGATATACAAAGACATCACAAATTTTTAGAATTGCCTCAAAACTCAAAAATTGACACAAACCCAAGACAAAATAAATGCAACTAGTAATCTGCAAGCATTGAAATGGTACAAGCACTGCAGAACAACTTCATTCCTCCATTGCAACAGATACATCTTTTGTAGGAGTAGACTGAATTCAAGGAGCCCATCCCAATGACCATCCACTAGGTTGCACATCTGGAGAAGGAGACTCCTAGACATGCTCCTCATCCGCAGACTTTGGCACATTTTGATGTGACCCTTCCAATGGCCACCCAGTCTCCCAACCAGTCCCCTGCACAGGATGTGATTTATCTTTCATGTTCAATGGTTCAACTGCAATGTTCTCCCAACTACCACCAAGTTCAACTTGTTCATTTGAATCCCAACCCCAGCCACTCTTTTCATCCTTGTTTCATTTAGACTGTTGTTCTAATGTTTGGCGATCATGACCCGAATGAAGCAATGGGGGAAAAACCAAAGGATCCCTTCCACTCTTCCATCTTTTCTAGTGTTTGTTTGAGGGGGCCACACTCCATTTTGGTGGAAAAAACTAAGGAGAAGTATGTAGAACATTTGAGGTATTCGGCATACTTAATAAATCCAAAAGACAAACCACCATACTTTTCACTTTGTCTTCCAGCATTGACCCAAGTGAGTGAGCATATGTATGCAGGGCATTTCTTAGAATTGTGACACTCTATTTCTCAAGGGACCATTTGGCCCCATCATACGCAACCATATACCCATGCTTGTGCAAAATTTGATGTCTAGTAAACAGAGCCCCCACAAGCGCTTGGCCGTTCCAAAGGTCATAATGTAGAAGAGCTTGCTTCAGTTTATACCCCACCCAGAAGTGTTTATGAACAAATTTGAAAGCTAATATTTCTATCAAATGTGGGGATTGCAGTAAGTCCATTGCATTTTACAAGAAGATTGAAACAAGCTAAGAAGGAAATAAGAAATGCTTAGAGTTTGGAATAAGATTTTCATCTCCAATTACCTATTTGATTGCTCGGCAAAGAGAGTATGAATGAATTAGGAACATCTCCTCCAACACATCATTGATAATTTGTAATGGTGAGACATCCTCTTCCAAACTAGGTGTGATCTAGATTCAAAAGTTTTTTGGCAGCAATTCTCTATGAAAATTAAAACATTCATCGCAGCTAACACAAACTTCTGCAGCATCCACCATGTTCAAACAACAACAAGTGTTAAAAATTTGGATTTTGAACAAACCATATAAAGATGAGGGTAATGAGAATTGGGTGATTTGAAGGACTAATTCCATTTTGTTAATCAGATTAGATAAATGCAATCTGTGCCAATTCCCACTTGTATAGTTTTACGCCAGATATCTACTCAAGGCCATGTGAATATGGCAATTTGTATATCGCACTTGAAGTATAGACACAAGAAAAACCCAATACTTGACCCAATGGCTACAAGATGATGACATAGCCTGATATGCATTACATGGGCATACTTATCATGCTTTCTATTAGCTATCAAATCTAGGAGAACAAGAGAGGTCACTTGCCGCCAAACCGTTTATCCACATCGATTGCCTTTTAAAGATCTACGTGTTCTGCAATAAAGTATTTTGGGTTTAATGTCGACGACACAATTCCATCACATCCCAAATTCAACAACAAGTTTTCCACTTTATTTCCTTCCCAGTGTGTGTGTGAGAGGTACACTTCTTGGCATTTATCCAGTAGAATCCATATTTGGTTGAGAATATAGTTTTGCTGCCATGAATGTGATTTTCATTTGATACAGGCGTTAATTATGACCAATGAGTCACCTTCAACATGTAATCGATTAAACCCTCCCTATTTGGCAAGTATTAATCCTACAAATAATGCATGATCCTCTGCAATATTGTTTGTACTTGAAGGTAAAGGGGAAGCTGCAAACGCAAGAACTTCACCTTGAGAATCTCGAATACATGCCCACAATCCTGACATGCCTGTATTTCCTTAAGAAGCCCCATCAAATTTTAGCTTCAGAATGCCCATTATGGGAGGCAACCAATGAATTTCCGATCGATCCATCTTAGGTTGAACATTTTTGTCTAAAGCCCACCCTGTAGGTATGATTATTTTTTTCCATTCTTGAATGACCCTTCCATCCCATGTCATGATGACTAGATTTACTTTACATTTACTCAAGCTAGCATTGACCACCTCTGAAATTGCCTTCTCAATACCTTCTAAAATCACTTCAACAGTAGAGGAAAGCTTCCTCAATATGCGCTTATTTCTTCCCCACCAAATGGCCCACACCACTAATGCTGGGGTACATTTCTAAATGTTAGTAAATAAAGAGTTCGAGTGTATAATCGGCCATGATTGGAAGAGATCCCAAATGTTGTTTGGTAGAGGTGTACTATAATTCAGTTTGCCTATGACAAATAGCCAACATCTTTATGTGAATGTGGATCTTAAGAATAAGTGATTTGTTGATTCAATCTAGTCATCACACAATAGGCACTTAAATGGTGGTGCAATCCCTAATCTTTCCAATCTATCACTTGTTAATACTCTATTCTTTAGTGCAAGCTAGGCAAAGCAGCTAGCTTTGGGAAGAACAATGTGATTCCAGAAAAAAGAATATGCCCTAGAAGGTGTCTTGTTTGTTGCAATTTGTTGCAGGATTCTATAGCCCTCCTTGATAAAGTAGCTTCCATCTTTTGCTGGGGCCCAAATTAATTTATCCTCTTTTCCTGAGATATAAACCTATCTCTCAGTAGATAATAAATGGAATGTCTCCTTGTCCTGCTGACATAATGGTAAGTCCTCCGGATCCTTCCAAATAAATTTTCCTGAGAATATACAGATAGCTAAGATATAGTGAATTAAAAGGCTCCCCCAATGGTGTTCCAAAGTAGCCATGATGTTTAGCATGTTTTTCAAAGAAGATAAGGGTGGAAAGCCATTCCACGAGTCTCACCAAAATTTAACATTACTTCCATTGTTGACTTCCCAAGTCACATATTTAACAATGATATCTCTTGATGAGACCATAAAGTCCCATATGGCTGACCCTTTATGTGGATCTTGTATAGATAATACACTTGCTGGGTCATTATTATCCAAGTATTTTTTCTACATGATTTGACACCAAGTATCCTGAGGCTTAGAGTACATTTTCCATACAAGTTTACCACCAAATGTTGCATTTCTCTTTTCTAAGCCATGTACACCAGTGCCACCTACTGTTGGGATATGTGACATATCTTGGAGGGAAATAAGAGGTATTTTTTCTCATCATTCATGTTTCCCTTCCAGAGAAAACCTCTAATCATTTTTTGAATTTGGACAATGATTGAGGAAGGAGCTTTGAGGACTGCTAAGTAATAATTTGGGATGGCTGAAAGTATTGATTTAACAAGAAGGATTCTACCTGAGAGTGATAGCCATCTAGCTTTCCATGCCACAATTCTACTCTTGATACGTTCCATTATTGAAGACCAGTATCTTTCTTTATTAGACCCCATAAAAAAGGGAATTCCTAGGTACATGGATGGTAAGAAATCCAATGAAAATCCCAATATCTGAACAATTCTATCCACTATTATTTGGTTGGTGTTAAATAAGTAGATCTTGGATTTTTGACCGTTGATTTTTTAACCTGAGACAGTATAATATAATTGCAATGTATGCTTGATCTGTCTAGCCTCTTTAACCTATGATAGGCCAAAAATAAAAGTGTCATTTGTAAATAATAAGTGTGTGATGGAAAAATTTGTACCACCAATAAGTGCTCCTTGCCAATTGCCTGACAAATTATGATTCTTAATAGTTCTGTTGAATGCTTCTGCCATGATGATAAATAAGACAGGGGATATAGGATCTCCTTGTCTCACCCCTTGTGTAGAGGAAAAGAACCCAGCTGAATGGCCATTAATGAGAACTGAAAACCAAGCTCTTGAGATGCATGCTTTGATCCATTTGCACCAGCTCTTAGAAAAGCCCATTTTATGTAGCACCTGAAACATGAATGTCCAACACACTTTTTCATATGCTTTCATCATATCTAGCTTTATAATGAAATTGGATGTCTGATTTGTATTGATAGAGTGAAGGACTTTGTGTGCCACCAAAGCTCCTTCCATGGTTTCTCGACTAGGGACAAATCCACCTTGTTCACTGGAAATAATGTTAGGGATGAGGTGTTGCATCCACAAATAGATGGCTTAAGTAATGATCTTGTATGTTATGTTGCAAAGGGAGATGGGACGGAAATCTACAAAAGTATTAGGTTCCTTGATTTTTGGGATGATTGCAATATTGGTAGTGTTGAAGTACTTAAGCATACTTTTATGTTTCCTAGATTCTTCCACAACTGCTAATAAGTCCTAGCTAGCTACATCCCAACAACTTTGAAAGAAAAGGGCTGTGAATCCGTCCAGACCAGGAGCTTTATCTGGAGGAAAGGAAAAAACTACATTGCGTAGTTCTTGGCAGGTAAAGGGGGCCATGAGCATGTCATTTTTTGCTGGAGAAACCAAAATGGGAATAGCATCTAGGAGATCATTCAATTGTTGATCTGAAGATGAGGGGGAAGTGGGAGGAGCAAGCAAATTTTTAAAAAAATTTATCCTTTCCTCTTGGATTAGTTGAGCATTTGTGATAACATTCCTAGTGGCAGCCTCTTTGATTCCAAAAATTGTTTTAGCTGTTGTCTTTTGTTTAGCTGAGGCATGAAATTATTTCATATTTTTATCCCCTTTACGAAGCCATAGTTATCTTAACTTTTGTCTCCAGTACTCCTCTTCTCTGCTACACAGCTCTTCCCATTCTGCTTGAAGATATATTTGTTTTTGAAATGAATCATTATTCATGCCATATTGAATTATTTGACTATATATGTTAGATAGTTTATGTTTGACCTCCTCTTTTTGAGTAAAGATATTCTTGAAAACTTGTTCGTTCCACCTTTTAATATGTTGTTTGATATGTTTCAGTTTCATGGAAAACTAATGCATTTTGGATCCCTTAACAAAGGGTGAGCTGATCCACCATTGTCTCAAGAGTGGGAGAAATTGTGGGTGTCTCAACCACATTCTTTCAAATTTTAAAGATGAATGTTGTTGGCATTTATCTGGTTTCCCTGAGTTATTGATGTTAAGGGAAATTGGGAAATGGTCAAAGCCTGGCATTGACAGTATTTCTGATTGAATGAAAAAATTTTGAACTTTCCATTCTTGTGATAGAAGAAACCTATCCAGGCAAACTGCAATTTGTGCAAATCCTACTCTCTTATTGGTCCATGTAAATGAGCTTTGATTGGGGTGAATATCCATGAGACTATTGTTGTCAACAAAATAAGAGAAATCTTGAATAGTTTTGGCCAATGGGGTAATTCCTCCTATTTTCTCTAACTGATTTAGGATTGCATTGAAATATCCACCTATAATGACATTTTGAGAATCTTGGAGTTGAATCAACCAACTGAGGGCATCCCAAACTCTTTTTTATCATGAGTAGAATTGGGGCCATAAACATTTATTAGAATAAACGAGGTATCAAATTCTGTCATTTTCAACATTTGCCAATTATGATCTTGTTGGATAAGTTGGCCCTGAAATTTTTTAGGATTCCAAAGGACTACCAGACCTCCTGAGGCACCTATCCCTTGAGAGTGCAATGATGTCTATTTTGGCCATTTATCAATTTTCTTGTCGAAAGATTTTGAGAAAGTTTAGTTTCCTACAGCAAAACAATATTTGATTTCATAGAATCAATAGATTGTTTGATCCTATGTCTTTTGTCAGAGGCGTTGATACCTCTGACATTCCAAGAGTTTATCTTCATTGTAGAAAAGGAGAACCTCTCTTTCTCCTTGTCACTCTTGGTGTAATTACAAATTTATCATCCAGTGTAGATTGAATGCCAGCAACTATTTCTATCTTAGTCTTCTTACCTTTTGGGCGTACTCTTGACTTAGGTGTTTTAGCCGTATTTTTGTGTTGTGCTAGGGATGGTTCTATTAAGAGAATCTGATTATGATAAAGTATTCCCATAGACCCAACATCCTTTGTATGTATTATATCCTCTATTTTATGAGCCCGATCAATTTGACACTCAGTTTCTAGGGAATTTGTCAAATTCTGGACCTGTTGAATGAGGCACCTTTCCACACCCAAGTCACTATCACCTGAGAAATCTAATGGAATTTGGGAAGATTTTGATTGTGTTTTCTCCACTCTCCTCATTTCATCAGGTAGAGAGGTGTTATTCACATCTTCCTGTGATATCTTCTCATCTATGTGCTCTGAAATTATGACTCGACTGATAGGAGTTGCTACCATTTGTACCTAAGAAGAACTAAGACTAGCCTATAGACATGCAAATTTTTTAATTGCATCAATTTCATCTAGAGATACACCATCATTATCAGCTTCTATTTTCTTACTAAGAAAGTAAATAATTTACCATGAAATCAAAAACGCAGAGTAAAATGATTTCAAATTTATGGATTATTTCACTCTCCAAACAATATTGTTACATGACTTAAACCAATGCTTAACCTATAGGGGAAAAAAGCCAAAAAAATATAAGACACATCCAAATTTATTTTTAGCTTCTCATAGAGACACAATATTAAGATTACTAAATATACCTAACATATATGTAATCCCACATAAACAATCTTATCACCAGATTTATACCATACATACACTTCTCACATTTATAAATTCAAGCATATTTAATCCTTTCCTTGGAAGAAATCATGAGAATGATAAACTCACATCTGCATGACAGAAGGATGAACAAGAAAATAATTTATATAAAGACAATTAGGCTAATCATATGGATCTGTAAAACATTGAATCCATTATACCATATTATCCAACATGTCTCATAATATCAACCTATAAAACCATAAAACTTAAAACTATTTCTATTATGCTCTCTATGAATACAAAATTTGGGAACCTTCAAAAAATGATCCTGGAATCTGTTATATAACTTGGGGGATGAAACAAGATTTAGATCATTTGTTGGAATCAAATAAAAACAAAGATTTTATTCCTAACCCATCTCAGCAAAGAAAACAAGCTTTTGAGACAGTCAAACTCTAATTCTTGGAACAAAAATCTCAACGGCCATAACCACAACAATAAAATAGTTGAACCAAATGGTGATGTGTTAGTTCCAAGCTGTAAGTAAATCCAAAAAGAAAACCAATTGGAACAAAATGAGGGCACTAAAATTATCCTGTGACCTTCAAGTTGGTTACCAGTTTCATTCCTAACAATGTGGCACATCTATGGCATAACTGGGCCTGGTAAGATGTCCATGTAGATAACTACATAACCTCCTTGAAGTTTGTTAGTGGCCACATCATCACACAATGAGAAAAATACAAAGAATAAAAAGGGAGAGGCCAAGCCTTGTCATTGAGTAACTTATTTTATCTTTCCCTTGGTAAAAGCACTTCATCCGTTTACTCCTTTCTCTCCCGCCCACCCAAAATATTTCAAACTATCCATCTATAAGATAGATTCTACCCACTTGAAATCTGTAATAGAATGATATTTTCTGATGAACTTGGTAAAACTAGTCTCAAAATTAATCATCACATCCAACAAATCATTGAACTCAGGGGTATCAATATCACTATCAATAGAAATCATGGTCTCCACACTTGGGTAGATGAGATCAAAATCAGATTTCCACCCTTTTGGTTAACAAATTTGTCATTTTGATGCAATACTCCTTTGCCCACAAAAGTAACAAATCCAACCAACAACCGAGTCACTTTCAATGGTATTTGCAAGTGCTCTCTGCTTGCTTTAAAAGGCACAACTACCTTCAAAAGATGTGTAATGAATAAAATGGGGTATGCTTTTAACCTGAAATTAGAAAAGGTACTAAAATCTACCCATAACCATGAAAATAGATGTAAATTCAATTTAAGATTAAAAAGGAAATGAAGGTGAATGATACAAATCCCATCCACACAACATTTAAGTGAAACAACCATGAAAAACAACAACTCATCAAAGGGGATGCGAACATTATAACCCAAAGTTCACATATATCCACATTTATGATTGAAGTATAATGAAATTATCTGGGTAGCTACGATTAACATAAGAAAATGACAATCCAAGAACAATATGATGTACACAAAGTTTCATGTATTCTTCTTTATTTCCTAGACAAAATTAAGAGTTCAAAGACTAAAATTGTATTAAAAAATTGATCAATTCCCCTTTTTTAGAAAATATTTTGGTTTTTCCCCTTTAAAAAATTAAAATCAATAAATCTCCCTTCTTCTGGGCATTGGCTCTCAGAATCAAGAATCCCCTCTTATATCTCTCCATTAAATGTTTATACCTCTTAGAATAAGGCCTTTTTAGTTATTGTAATTGCCTTCTTTTAAAGAATGAAATAACCCTTTCACATTATCCTAAAATTTCTCCTCTCGAAATGATTTAAAACATCCCACAATATTTAAAATTATTGTACATAAACAATAGAGAAAGTGAGAAATTTTTTAATTTCTCCTGCAACTAGTATTGAGTAAATTCACTATGGGTTACTATTTATCCTTTCCTTAATCTTTACCAAATAGCAGTTTATCTTTTCTTACCCTTTACCAAAATATAGTAAAGAACTTAGCATTTATCGATCAATCCTATTTTAGTAATGTGTTAAGCAAAACATCAAAGAAATGAACCATATACACATTTGACGAATGGATTTTTAACATGGAAACCCTATTAAGGGAAAAACCACTTGGGACCGGTAACCCAAATTGTTTCACACTTCTGAAGTGAGATCAGTGAAGAGCCAAGCCTATTAAAGGTTACAAACACACTGTTAAGTGCGACCTTGTTAGAGGATTTAAAATTAACATTTTATCACTTGACCTAGCATTCACTATGTTTTCAACATGGAAACCTTTTGATACTCCTTGAGATGTATTTCAATATATTAAGCATTGTTAAATCCCACTCTGTTAAGAGATTTTCTGAATCAATGGTTAAACTGAAACAATAAATGATCTGTTCATAAATACAACTTTAAATTGCAGATTTTCAGATCTATTGTAAGTCCATAATACCTCTCTAATAAATGTTCTCTTCAATTCCTTTGCTCCACTTCTTTCTTCTCGGTGAATGTTGTTTCTTCTCTGTTGCCCAAATTTTCCATCCTATGCAATTTGGCCTGTTTTTCCCTGTCATTCATACTCATTCTCTGCTTCCTTGCTTTCTGCTCTTTCCCAGGGTTTTCTGATTTTAAATCCGCTGTGGTTGCCGCGCTAAAATGGTCATGTCCCTTTTTGAAGTTATGTCTCATCCCATCACTCTGTCGCGTCAGTTTTTATGTCATATCCTTATATTGCGCGACTGCGTGACGAGTTGCAAATTAAAGGTCATCGCGCAATCGCGAGCCATTTATGAAGAGTTTTGCTCTGTCTGCGACTGCACGATGAGTTGTAAATCATGTTATCGCGCAATAGCGATCTATTTTTGAGTAGCTCCGATCTGTCCATGAATTCGCGACGAGGTGTCTGAGAAAGGGAATCGCGCAGTCACGAGGCCTTGTCAAATTTGGGTTATGAGCTCGTGGGTGTGCGATGAGCTAAACAAGGGACGCGTCGCACAGTCGCACAGACAGTTTTCACAATTGAGCGACCGAGCAACCAAAGGGACCATTCAACTCATCGCCCACCCGCTGATGTTTTGGGGTGATCAGAGTTGAGCTCGTGAGGGTGTGATGAGCAAATGAGGAGACTTGTCACTCAATCGCCAGATAGTAAAAATGATGAAGTGTTAGCCCGTGAGTACGCGATGAGCAAAGAAGGTAGCTAATCGCTCACTCGCTGATCAATGAAAGGAAAGGAGGGACAGCTCGCGAGTGAGCGACTGAAAGGAAAAAGTGTATGTTCGCCCACTCACAGTCAATAATGAAGTAAGATTTTAAGGCCTGTGAGTTGGCGACTAGTCAAAAATCAGCTGCTGTCACGCACTCGCGCATGAAATAAAAATAGAGTAAAGGGGTGGGCGAGTGTGCGATCAGACACAGGATGTGCGATGGAGAAAAGAATGTCGCTCAGTCGCCCAAATCAAAATTCAGTTTAACGCAGCCTGCGACTGTGCAATGATGAGGTAGATGAAGGTTTTCAGAGCCCAGAACTGTTTGTCGATCCCAAGATTAGATTTGTTTCAATATCAGTAACAGAAAGGAGATTCAGAATGTGCAATAAAGAAAAAGAAGGCATCACTCACTCACAAAAGGCAAGGAGTCAGAGAGAGATCAGATTGTTCTCAGATGATCTAAATCAGATATTTTATAGGTGGAAGATTAGATTTTTAAAATATCAGAGGTTGTAGTTGATAAAGTCTGCAGAAGAGTTATTGCATTTCAGAGACTTTTGTAACTCTTCTAGAGGGATAAGACTGCTTCTGAGAAGGGGCATTTATGTTGATATTTCCTGGTTATGACTTTTGGGTCACCAAGTGGTATTTTGTAGACTTTTAAAGGGCTAAGCGGTGGCTGGACAGGCCAAAATCCGATCCAGAAGTTATTGCTCTCCAAAAAGGCAGTTGGCTAAAAAGCGTAAGTATGAGTTGAGGACTCATTTGGAGGAGAGGTTCATTTTTTGTAAAGGAGAGAAGCCCACTTTTGCAAGGAAGTCATCTTTTCTCAGAAAGCCATCTGTGGTATTTGTTATACCCTCTAGTTCTTCTACTCTTTGTAATCTCCCATTGATGATTAAGACATTCTTGAGGTACTTGTGATATTTATTCTATCCCTGTCTTCACTATCTCGATTATCTCTTATTGGATTGAAGTTTATGAATGTTGTTAATGGAAATTGGGGTTCCTAGTCCCTCTCATTTTCTATGCTTTTGTGTGTTACTATGTCTAATCTGATTTTAGATGTTTTGTGGGTATACTACAACCCCTAGCAGTCTTGTCTCATTCCTACACCTAGTTGCAGAAAAGGATGTTTGTTTGCAGGTCATAGGTCGAGT
>MU226420.1:149284-181205 GCA_018584345.1 Thuja plicata | reverse complement strand
AGTTAATTTTATTGGGATATGTAATGTTAATTAAATATTGATCCACGTCATTTAATGTATGGGTAACCGTAATTAATGCATGGTTTCAAGATTTAATTAGAGACTACTTTGGAGAAGTAAATGAATGCAAAGATGAGATGATCCGTTGGATCTAACCTAACCTAAGATCTACGATATTGTTTAAGTAGAAAAAGATTTATTTGACCATGACAGAGAGGTATATGATAACCTCAAGGGGTTATTCATTAGAGATGTAGAAGCAGATGCAGAATGTTGAAGTGCCGCTGAATGAAAAGTGAATGCAAAAGAGTTGCATAGTTGATTTACTATTTAGCATAATCTGGCAGAAAAGGCCGAATACAGAAGCAAAGAGTTGCATGTATGATTTCTTGAAGGATTTCCAAGTAGATCAAAAGGTTGAAATGATAATGTAGGCTATCCAGTAAGTTAACACCAAAGCTGTAATTGGATCTGAATTTGCAAAGTAAGTTGTATGTATCAGATCACAACTGTTGATTATTTTCTAACCATTGTATCGGTTAAATCCTTTAACAAGGTTGACCTAATAGTCATTTGTATAAATCCTCTAACAAGGTGACATTCAGATTGGAATTTTCTAAGTCCTCTAACAAGGCCACTCCTGACAGGGTGATTAAATCATTTAACTAGGTCACACCTAGCAGTGTGTTATTGTAACCTTTCAAAGGGTTGGCTCCTCACAAGGCATCACTTCAGAAGAGTGAATACTTGGTAGCATGTTACTGGTGGTTTTTCCCATATTGGGTTTCCACATTAAATACTTGTGTCAACTTGTGTGAATGCTTATGGTTTGCTTTACTTTTATGTTTCTACAAGTTAATTTCAATTGACAGTAAACTGCATGATTAAAGTTGTTGACTTATGTTACTCTTGCCGAGTAGATCTGAAGTATAGAAATTTTTATTTTACTACATCTAGACCTGAGGATAACTGATTCACCCCTCCCCTCTTAGTTATTCTAAATTCATTCTAACAAAATCATACCATATCAAGTTGACATTAATGAAAATACAATAGATTAAGTGATTTAATGTCTTGCATTTACTTTATGTATCTCGGTAATCATCAACTTTGTCATCTTTAAACATTCAATTAGTTATAGTTCATCAATCTCTCCCTTTCACATTGATGGAAACATACTACTAATACAATATGAAATATATTAGTTGTAGTTCATCAATCTCTTCTAAATTTATTGTTCTATTACCAATACAAATATTGGACTCTCGGTAAGCTCTCCTAGCTTAGATTTGATTCTTGTAGAGTACTTTTCTTCATTCTTCATTCCCTTCACTAGATAGATGTAGCAAATTATTATTCTGTCTCTCCCTTTGTTGTAGAATCTCTTCCCCCTTTTCTAGATATTTCTTTGAATCATTCTCTCCCTTTGATTGTTCCTCTCCTTGATGGATATTTCTTTTCTCTTCCTTTGGATCTTCTATCCCCTTTCTAGATATTTCATATGGATATATTAATTTAGTTCATCTCTCCATATTCATTAAGTACATATCTCCCTTTGACAACAATGCCAAACATATAATATCTCTCTCCCTAACATATTCCTTGAATTCCCTCTCCATCAGCAATTTATCTATGTAGTAGCCATTAATATCTATGGTGTTCAGTTCTTATAAGTACCTTCTTGTACAATTTTTTTATTTCAGTCCATCTCTTTTCTTGCATCAACATGAATGATCATCTGATAATGTGTAGGCTGATGCAGCCTCCTAGTTAGCTTAGTGACCAGTAGAATAGGGTTCGACCCCTAGTCTTTTCTTCAGGTACTCAAATATATCTTTTGGCAGTGGCTTTGTGAATATGTCTGCTAATTGTTCTTTGGATTTTACATATTCTAGTATCACTTGTTTATCTTTCACTTGTTCCCTTAAGTAATGATACTTAATAGAAATATGCTTTTTCTTATCATGAATGACAGGGTTCTTTGAAATATTGATAGCAATTGTATTATCACAGTAGATAATTACTGGTTCAAGAATTTTTATATTCATACCTTCTAGTAATTGCTTGATCCATGCAATGTTAGATCAATTGGCAGCAACAGCCACATATTATACTTCTATAGTGGATTGTGATATGCATCCTTTCTTTTTACTTATCCATGTGACAAGTCTGGCACCCATAAAGAATGCTCCTCCTATTGTGCTCTTTCTATCATCTATTTTTCTAGCCCAATCAACATCTGTATAGACTTGAAGCTCAAATTTTCCTTCTTTATTATACCATAAACCATAGTCTTCGGTATTCTTTTGATATCTCAAAATTATTTTGACAATAGTCATGTGTGATTCCCTGGGATTAGCAGAGAATCTTGCAACTATTCCAACTGCATGTGTTATATCTGGTCTAGTATGTACAACATACATTAGTTTTCCAATCATAGATTTATATAGGGTCTGATTTACCTCTATTGACTTGTCTTCCTTTGTCATCTTGCATCCGGTTGCCATAGGTGTTCCAATTGGCTTGGAGTCCCCCATCTTGAATATCTTGAGAACTTCTTTGATGTATTTGGATTGTGTGATGTAGATGCCTACATCCTATTGAAGAATCTGTAGACCAAGAAAAAATTTGATCTCCCCAGACATTGACATCTCAAACTCTTTGATTATTTGATTAGAAAATGATTTACATAACATATCATTACCTCCAAATATGATATCATCAACAAATATCTCAGCACTTGTGGGGGGTTTATTTTCTTGTCATCAATTATTGCAGTTTCATGATTTTCTAGCAACATACGACAGTGTAAAACAAATGCTTGACAGTCAAAATGTTAAGTATTTGAACAATTTTCTCAAGGCTATTGTGAGGGTTCTTGGAGTGAAATTGGAAAGTAGGGTGAGAAAGACTACTGGAGCTCTTTTGGAACTCCTTGGGTTGTTGAATCCCACATCTCCAACATGTGCTCATTCCATTCGACCTTCAAAATGGAATTCGTCAAGTCATGGAAATGAACATAATATTTGGGAGGAAGGTGAGGCATCAGATGACATGTCTAAGGAAGCACCTTCTCAATGATATGGTAGCTTTAGTCACAAGCATGGAATTGCAGAGATCATAACTCGGCCAAATCAACTTGCTGATATTGTCAACATCGACTGGGAGTCGATAGCTATCTCAGAATAGGGAAGTGGGTGGGATTCGAATCCAACAGTCACTTTGGGCTAGATTGCGAAGGAAGAGATGCCCTATGACACTAGTTGGGAAATGCCTAATTCCTTGGGCCAAAAAAATGAATGGACAGATGGATGGCCTTCACATCCTCCATACGGTATTCAACAAAATGATTCTGCTGTGATGGAGGAATGAATAACAAATAATGGGTGACAGATTGTAAGCCAAAAGAAGACATTTGGGAAAAAAAATTGTATTGTATTAATCAGTTATATCCTAAACTTTTGTGCCCATGTGGAAAATACCGTGGTTAGGGTAATATAGTTAATGTATATCTCATATAAATGTAGTTTGATCTCTCGAATATGTCATGTTTCTTGAAAATCCTTTGGATCAAATTTTGTACTAAGCAATGATTCTGGGTTTTCTTGCTAATTCTTTCCCAGATGAGCTTTCAAATTAGTTTTTAAATATTAATAATATATTCAGTGTCTCGCCCACTTTTTCTTTAAAAAAAAATAAATTATCTCAGTAATCAAAATGTTATCATCAGTATCTTCTTTTAAATACATATTATTGTTATCACTTGTTCTTACAAATCCAATACTTATGAGATAATCTACCATGCTCTTGGTGCTTGTTTCAATCCATACAAGGCTTTGTGTTGTCTACAAAGCATGTTTCTCTTGTTAGGATCAACAAACCCTTCTGGTTGTTCAATGTGTACGTTTTCTTCTAGCATTCCATTTAGGAATGCAGATTTGACATCCATTTGGTATACCTTGAATCCTTTGAATGCATCATAAGAAAGTAGAATTATTACTCCTTCTATACTAGAAACAGGTGCAAAGGTTTCTCCATAGTCAATACCTTCTTCTTGTGCATACCTTTGGCATACTAATCTTTCTTTGTTCCTTGTGACTTCTTCATTGTCATTCAAATTGTTTCTGAATATCCATTTGGTACCAATGACACTCTTGTCATCTTGTCTAGGTACTAATGTCCATGTTTATTTCTTTTCAATCTTCTCAATTTCTTCATTCATAACATTGTCCCATTCTTTATTTTCAACTGCAGTATTGACAGATTTAGGCTCAAAATCACAAACCAAACATCTAGTGTTTAGTGACTTACTTCTTGTTCTCATTCCATCCTTTTTGTCTCCTATGATCTAGTTCTATGGATGGTGTCTTCTGACATACTTTGAAAGTACCAGCTCATATCTTTGTTCATCATTTTTATCATCATCTTCACCTTCATTTTGATCTTCATTACTCGTTACATCATTATGAGCAATTTCCTGATTTTTGGTGTTTGCAGGCTGATGCTCGAGTGCATTGTTCTATCGCTCAGTAGCGATACACTATTGCTCAAGAAGAGTGTTAGGTTCTTCACTATAGACAAATTTTTTGTATTCTTCAAGTCCTTTATGCTTTCCTCATCATTTTTCTTAGAAAATTCATCCACTTTGACATTTGCATTTTTAATGATTTTGTTAGAGGAATTTTTAAGACATTTATAAGGCTTGCTTTTGGTAGAATAACCTAAAATTATTCCTTCATCACCTTTGGATTCAAGCTTTCCATTTCTATCATCTTTCAAAATATAACATTGACTTCAAAAAATTCTGAAGTAACCTACATTGGGTGTATATCCATACCATAGCTCATAGGGTGTCTTATTGGTGTCTTTCTTCAATTGAACTTGGTTTAATGTGTAGAGAACAGTACTGATAGCTTCTGTCTAGAATGTTTGTGTGATGCCTTTCTCAATCATCAGTGTTTTGGCACAATCAACAATGGATATATTCCTTCTTTTAGCAATCACATTTTGTTGTGGTGTTCTTGGTGCAAAAACCTATCTTTGAATTCCATGCTCATTAAAAAAGTTAGTGAATTCATCAGAAATAAATTCTCCTCCTCTATCTGACCTTAAGCATTTTAGTTCCTTTCCACTTTGTTTTTCAACTATAGCTTTATACCATTTAAACATCTTGAATGCTTCTGATTTTTCTTTTAAGAACATAACAATCATCATTCTAGAATAATCATCAACAAAGAGAATGAAGTATCTATCACCATAATAGCTCTTTGTTATCATTGGTCCACATAAGTCAGTATGGAATAATTCTAGAATAGCATTAGATGTATAGGTTTTCTCTTGAAACTAGACTTTGTCATTTTACCTTTTTGACAATTCTTACACATGACATGGTCGGGTTTTGACCTGCTTGTTAAGCTTCTTACTTTCCTTTTATTGCTTATCCTAATGATGTTGTCAAAATTCACATGACATAACCTTTTATGCCACAACCAAATGTCTTCATTTATAGCCAATAAACAACTAGTCTTAATATCATCAAGATAGAATAGGTTACATTTTGTTTGTTCACCAGTTCTGATCAACCTTCTTGATTCATTAAAGATCTTTGCCTTTTTTTTCTCAAATGCAACTCGGTGTCCTATGTTATTCAGTTGTTAAACACTCAATACATTATAATTAAGTCCTTTCACCCAATATGCATTTTCACATCTGTTCAGATTATTCAAGATTATGGTTCCTTTACCTTCAACTGGACAAGGTGAGTCATTACCCATTCTTACTGATCCACCATTATAATATTCAAAAGTTTAAAAATTTTCCTTATCTCCAGTCATGTGGTGAGTACAACCACTATCAATAATCCAGACATCATTTTTACTAGCCTTAGATATGAGTGCAATTTCAACATACCTTTCTTCTTCATCTAAATCATCCTTCATAGCAAAATATACTACCTCAATATCTTCATCAGATTCGATGTCAGTATTCTCATCTTTGTTCTCAGCCAGGTAACAAGCCTTCTTTCCTTTATCCTTGTAGTCCCGGTTATCTCTTCTGTCAGATTGATGGTTTCTTTGGTAATCTTGGTCATCACCTCTATCAAACTTCTTTTCATAAGTTCTTTCATTATTTCTATATTCTTTTCTCTTGTTAGGACATCTAGCAGCAAAGAGTCCAATATCTTTACAATTAAAAAATACCAATGGTAATTTACCTTTGTATCTACCTTTGTCTCTCTATAATCTTCTAGCCATTAGTGCTTCAATCTTATCAAGTTCTTGTTCATCACTATCACTTTCACTATCATTTCTCATAGTGTGTTTATGACTTGATTTACTTATTTTCAAAGAAGAATTGAATGCAGACTCAATAGTTGGTAAGACACTGTTGTCAAAGTTATTCATCTCAAATAAAATAAGTCTACCAATCAAACTATCTAGAGTAACATTATTATTTTCTACTTCTCTCATTTCTTGTATATCAGATAATCTAATAGCATAAACAGGTAGTAAGGTTCTGAGAATTTCACTTGTCACTATTTCTTCTTCAAGTACACCTCCTACTCTTTGGATAGCATTGACAACTTCTTTGATTCTGCAGCTGTACTGAGTGATGTTTTCTCCTTCTTTCATTCTTAGGTCATCAAAATTTCCTCTTAGGATTTCAGCCTTAGCCCTCAACACATTCTTATCTCCTCCATGTACTAGCTTCAATTTTTTCCATATTTTCTTTGCAGTGGTGCACGATTTGACATATTCAAATTCAACATCGAAGAGTGAGGAAGCAAGTTCTATCATCATATAATTGTGTTCATGCTTTTGTCTCAATTGATCAAATGTTACAGGTCCAGTAGGTAAAACAACTTCAGTATCCAAGTATTGTGTAACATCATTTCTAATATTTGATAGGTGGAGTCTTATCCTTCTTTTCCATGATGCAAAGTTGTCTTTGTTCAACCTAGGCACATCCCTTTTTGTAATATGGTGATCTTTAGCTTGACTCTTAAAACTCCCTTCCAAGCACACAATCTCTAATACCAATTGTTAGAATAACTAAGAGGGGAGGGTGAATTAGTGGCCTCAAAAATTAATCCAATAATTCAACCAAATATTTTAATACATATATAAAACCTTTAGTTATCTTCAGTCCTACAAGTTGTATTCCTTTTGTGAATATAAAATATACATACTTCTCAGTATTTATACTATTCATCCTTTCCTTAAGCTTTACTGAATAGCGGTTTATGTTTTCTTAGCCTTTACTGAAATACAATAAATAACTTAGTGTTTACCGATCAATCCAGTTTAGTAATGTGTAAAGAAAAACATCAAAGCAGTGAACCATATACACATTTGACACATGGATTTTTAATGTGGAAACCCTGTTAAGGGAAAGACTAGTTGGGACTGTAACCCAAAATTTTCACTCTTCTTAAGTGAGCTTGGTGAAGAGCCAACCCCATTAAAGGTTACAAACACACTGTTAAGTGCGACCTTGTTAGAGGAATTAAAACTAACAGTTTATCACTTGACCTAGAATTCACTATGTTTTACACATGAAAAACTTTGGATACTCCTTGGGATGTATCTCAATATATTCAGATTGTTAAATCGCACTCTGTTAAGAGATTTTATGAATCAATGGTTAAACTAAAATAGTAAATGATATGTTCATAAATACAACTTTGAATTGCAAATTTGCATATCTATTGTAAGTCCATAATACCTCTCTGATCAATTTTCTCTTCAATTCCTTTGCTCCACTTCTTTCTACTCGATGAATGTTGTTGCTTCTCTGTTGCTCGGTGTCTATAAAATTCTTGACTCTGTTCCTCAGCCTGTATGACCAGATCTGCATGAAGACCTCTATCTTCACCAAAATTCTCTTCATAATTCCTCTCTTCATTATGAATTACTTGTCTCTTTATATAGGCATGATTTCACCATTTCTTGTCTTTCTTATTTTCTTCATTGATCACTTCTTGATCCGTAAATCTTTCCATGCTTGCTTTAGTTTTATTCTATAAATCTCTCCTTATTTTATGTATTAATATGCTTTAAATCTCCCTCTTATCTTTAGATTTTAACTGATCGATGAAAACAAAGTAAAAAAATAGTTGACTCTAAATATAGCTCCTGCCAGCTAAGTTGTTTTGTCATATCCTAACTTCAGTTCCCGTTAGTCAACACTTTAGTTGTGCTCGATGACTACTGCAGATAGCTCGAGCATCAACTTTAGTTATATTCAGTGAGAACTATAGTTAGCTTGGTAATGCTTTCTCGGGTATCACTTTCTCGGGTAACACTGTTCGTCAGGGTTTAGTGTCACTCGGTGTACATGATTATCAATGATTAAAAATTTGTCTCTTTAGATCTTTAAGTGTTGTGAAAATATGTGTATGAGAAATCATACCATATCAACTTGACATCAATGACAATAAAATACATTAACGGGTTTAATGTCTTGCATTTACTTTCTGTATGAATCACAGTGCTTGAAATGACTACTTGAACACTATGCCTTCTAATACTGATTCAGATACAAGGAAAGCCTAATTGCTAAGGATTGGATAAGATCCTTCTTCATTTTTGAGCTCCACATATACTTAGGCAGGTTTTACCTCTTTATGATTACTGATTACACAGTATGTATTAATGTGGACAATGATTTGTTATGTATCTTTGTTAAACCAACTTGTGAAACACCTTGCAAATGACCAAGCATAACCAAATGCAAAACTTAACCATACAAACCATACTTGTAAATATAGCATAAACCAGTGATACAAGGACTTTCATCCTTCTTCCTTTTAAGGAGGGATAACCTAGTTGATTCACTCTCTAAGCAATCACTAAAATGGACAATATCCTGCTGATATGAGTCCTTAATGAGTTCAGCTCATTTGTTCTAAGTAACAGAAGTATATTTAATTGAAATTATTTTGATATTAGATGAAGAAAAAACTACAAACTATACTCTAGACCAGTGCCTATCCCTTGGGCAAAGAGTCAATGAAAACATGAATCAACAAAGATAAACCAATAGAGATACTGTAGAGTGCCTTACAAACTACATGCAGCTGACATAGAGTGCCTTACAAACTATCCTCTCATATACATACATCTGTATCAAATCCTTATCACAATGCTTCTCTCTGAAATCATCTATGAAACTTAGTCCTCTTCTTGAAAGGAACTCATAAATAATTAGACAAACTACCTTGTAGCAGGTGTATTCCAAATGCCTTGCAATTAAAACACACTAGAGCACAAACAAAATGCAAAGAGACAAGATAATATGAAAGAGAGAAAACTACACTGTATTCTATTAATGAATTCTCTTTCAACACATCCAGACAATAAGCCTTTATAATATCAAAGACATAGAAGTATAACTTACAATAAAATTTCCACAAGACCAATAGGGACCTTCTCTGGGCATCTGCAGGAAAATATGAGAATAGAGCAAAGGAAAGGAACCATTACAACTGAGAAAAGAAGAAGATATATAGAAGAGAAGAAAGCCCTAAAAACTATGTCTGGCAAACACCTGTCCTTTTCTCAAATCTGATTTGCACTCATTCCTTCTTTTCCAAAAATCTGATCCTTCTCAATGACTTCAAAAATCTGATTTTACTTGCATTCCAAGTCTTCAAAATATCAGATTGATTTAGTCAATTTTTAACTCCACTTGTCTTTTAAAATCTGATTTTATCCTCATTATAACTCTTTCATTCTACCACTGAGAAGCTTTCCAAATCTGATATTAATCTGAGAAAATCTGATTTCATTCTTCTTCAAAAAATCTTCGGGAAAGCAAATATGAATCTGATTTTGCAAATGAAATATATGTATTTTATCTCTTCTTTCTGTGCAAATCTGATCTCCATAATCTAATCTTCATTCTGTCCAAATTTGCCATAATTCTATAAAAAAATCTGATTTCCTCTGTGTTGAAAATTCTTTCTGGAATGCATTTTCAAATCTTTGAAAAATAAAAATAAAAAATCTGCACATAGACTATAGAAATGACTATACATATTTAATATTTTATGCAAATCTAATTTTTAATTCCTTTTAATATTCCATGCACAAACTATAACATTTTAAATCATTTTAATTTTGAAATCTATGCATTTTCTCCCTTTATAACTCTATTTTATGCCTTTTTCTTCCAGAATCCACTAGATTTTGACACTTGTCACATGTTGATTTGCTGCTCTTTACTGACCTTTTAACTCATCTTTTAACCGCAGTCATCTTTTCCTCTTTGTCTCTAAGTCTCTTGAACTTTTTCTCAACCTTCCATCCATTTGGAGACTTGGAGACTAACTTTAGTCTCTAAGTCTCTAGATCTTTTTGCTAGCCATGAGTTTGTTGAGAGACTTGGAGACTACCTTTAGTCTCTAAGTTTCAGATCTTTACTTAATCACACCTTAACTGCACTTTAACCATGATCAGCCTTTTTCTCATTGTCTCTAAGTCTCTAGAACTTTTTCTTAACTTTGGTTAGATCTGGAGACTTGGAGACAAGCCTTTAGTCTCTAAGTCTCTAGATGATTTTCTCAACCATGGGTCTATTTGGATACTTGGAGACTTGGAGACAAGAAGACTAACTTAAATCAACCATTAACCATGCCTCAACTATGGTTACTTTGCACAAGGCAGTCTCCAAGTCTCCAAGTCTAACCATAGTTGGTGAAATAATTCAAAGACTTACTGTTGGTACTCAAAAATACAAGGTTATTGAGTACCTTGTTAAAAATTTTGCATTTTGGCCCCTTATGAGTACTTTTGAGCCTTTTTTCCCAGATGCAATTCTAAATTTTTTCATGCATATCAGGTGTTCATCACTCTTGTTTAGACATAAGAAGACATCCCAGATCGTTAGATTCAAGTTTTGAGTCATTTAGTGATGTCTTGTTTTGAGCACTTGTCCTTTTTTGTATATGCTGATTTTAGTGTCAAATTATTGTAACTTGCCTACTTTGCAACTAAATATCTTATATCCTCTTAGGTTTCCTAGTTTACCACTTTGGGAATGTTTAACATGTATATCAGAGAGATTATTTTTTAAATCCTAAGTCATTTTGAATCTATTTGATAAGTTTTCAGTCTCCCCAAAGTTGGTCCTGCAGAACTATCTTGTTTCTCTGTCATGTCCAGATATCTAAATAGCCTACTTTGAGCTTCTGCAAAATGTATCCAGTTGAATGCCCTACATATTTGAATATTTCCCCATGTTGAAAACATGAAATTGTACCCATTTGAAGAGTTTCAGACTCATACCAATCCAGTTGTTCACTTTCCCAACTTGATTCCAAATCCAATTTATGCATATTCACCGAATTTAAAATCAGAAAAATTGTAAGATGCTAACTTTGTGAATTGATGCCGATAGATCAGTTCACCTTCAGTGCAAGCTAATTGAAGATTCATGTTCCATGTGCAAAGGTGAATCAAGTTCTAGAGGTTCAAATTCCGGGGGCTCTTTTTGATTAGTTTGTGAATCAAAATTTGAAGATAGTTTGTGCAGTTTGGCAGTGCAAAGCAGAGGTATTTTAAAAATTTTAAGTTATAAAATAGAAAAGTGAAACCATGGAAAGGGGAGCCAGACCCCTGGAGGACAGTTATGATGTCCATTAGCAAGAAAATTTAGCCATTAATAAGCAGCACTTTGAGGAAACTTTTCAAAATTCTGAAAATGCAAGTGCACAACCAGCCACATTTTTTATCATATCTCAAAAACTACGCTCTGGGTTGGGCTGAATTTTGGATATGTTTGAAAGGAGCATGCCAGAAATCTACAATAAAAATTTGAGACAAATTGGAGTTGAAACACAAAATTTATGGCTCTCTGAGTATTGCAGCAATAGCAAGGTTTCAAAAATGCATAAAGATATATCCCACATGCATGGGGTTGTGAAAGTTTTTAACATTTATATGCTCCAAGACTTAGAATATGGTTTAAAGAAAGAAACAAGAGACCATTTGGTGGGTCTCATGGTTGAAATTTTGAAATTCTATTGGGCCCCATAATTTTGGAGTAAAAATACATAAAGTTAGTCTCCTTGTCTCCAAGTCTCCAAAGCCAAGAAAATCATCTAGAGACTTAGAGACTAAAGCTTGTTTCCAAGTCTCTAAGTCTAACCATAGTTGGAAAAATCATCTAGAGAATAAGAGACTACACTATAAACGTTGACCATGGTTAAAGTGTGGTCAAGGCATAGTCAAGTTAAGCTCATCTATAGACTTAGAGACTAAAGGTAGTCTCCAAGTCTCTAGATCGAACCATGGTTAAGAAAAACTTTAAGAGACTTAGAGACTACATTGTGAAAAGTAACCATAGTAGAGACATGGTTAATGGTTAAGTTAAGTTAGTATCCTTGTCTCCAAGTCTTCAAGTCTCCAAATAGACCCCTGGTTGAGAAAATCATCTAGAGACTTAGACTAAAGGCTTGTCTCCAAGTTTCCAAATCAAATCAGAGTTAAGAAAAAATTCAAGAGACTTAGAGACAATGAGAAAAAGGCTGATCATGGTTAAAGTGTAGTTAAGGTGCGTTTAAGTAAAGATCTAGAGACTTAGAGACTAAAGGTAGTCTCCAAGTCTCTCAACAAACTCATGGCTACCAAAAATATCTAGAGACTTAGAGACTAAAGGTAGTCTCCAAGTCTCCAAATGGATGGAAGGTTAAGAAAAAGTTCAAGAGACTTAGAGACAAAGAGGAAAAGATGAATGGGGTCAAAAGGTGAGTTAAAAGGCCAGTTAAGAGTAGCAAATCAGTATGTGACAAGTGTCAAAATCTGGTGGATTCTAAGAGAAAAAGGCATAAAATAGAATTATAAAAGGAGAAAATGCATAGATTTTAAAATCAAAATGATTTAAAATGTTATAGTTTATGCATGGAATATTAAAAGGAATATAAAAATTAGATTTGCATAAAATATTAAAACTGTATAGTCTTTTCTATAGTCTATGTACAGATTTTTATTTTTATTATTCAAAGGTTTGAAAATGCATTCTGGGAAGAGTTTTTAACACAGAGGAAATCAGATTTTTTACAGAATAATGGCAAATTTGGACAGAATGAAGATTAGATTATGGAGATCAGATTTGCACAGAAAGAAGAGATAAAATACATATATTTCATTTGCAAAATCAGATTCTATTTTCTTTCCTGGAGATTTTTTGAAAAAGAATGAAATCAGATTTTCTTAGATTAATATCAGATTTGGAAAGCTTCTCAGTGGCAGAATGAAAGAGTTATAATGAGTATAAAATTAGATTTTAAAAAGACAAGTGGAGTTAAAAATTGATTAAATCAATCAGATATTTTGAAGACTTGGAATGCAAATCAAATCAAATTTTTGAAATCACCAAGAAGGATCAGATTTTTGGAAAACAAGGAATGAGTGCAAATAAGATTTGAGAGAAGGATAGGTGTTTGCCAGACATAGTTTTTAAGGCTTTCTTCTCTTCTATATATCTTCTTCTTTTCTTAGTTGTAAGGGTTCCTTTCCTCTTCTCTGTTCTAGTTTTTTCCTATAGATGCCCAAAGCAGGTCCCTATTGGTCTAATGAATTTCTATTGCAAGATATACTTTTATTTCTTTGTATATTCATGAAAGCTTATTGTTTGGATGTGTAGAAACAGAATCCATTAATAGAATACAGTGTAGTTTTCCCTCTTTCATATTATCTTGTCTCTTTGCATTTTATTTGTGCTCTAGTTTGTTTTAATTGCAAGGCATTTGGAATACACCTGTTACAAGGTAGTTTGTCTAATTATTTATGATTTCTTTTCAAGGAGAGGACTAAGTTTCATAGATAATTTTAGAGATCAAAGCATTGTGATAAGAATTTGATGGAGATGTATGTATATGAGAGGATAGTTTGTAAGGCACTCTATCTCAGCTGCATGTAGTTTGTAAGGCACTCTACAGTATCTCTATTGGTTTATCTCTGTTGATTCATATTTTCATTGACTCTTTGCCCAAGGGATAGGCACTGGTCTAGAGTATAGTTTGTAGTTTTTTCTTCATCCAATATCAAAATCATTTCAATTAAATATAATTTTGTTACTTAGAACAAATGAGCTGAACTCATTAAGGACTCATATTAGCAGGATATTGTCCATTTTAGTGATTCCTTAGAGAGTGAATCAACTAGGTTATCCCTCCTTAAAAGGAAAAAGGATGAAAGTCCTTGTATCACTGGTTTATGCTATATTTGCAATCATGGTTTGTATGGTTAAGTTTTGCATTTGGTTATGCTTGGTCATTTGCAAAGTGTTTCATAAGTTGGTTTAACAAAGATACATAGAAAATCAATGTCCATATTAATATATATTGTTTAATCAGTAATCATAAAGAGGTAAAACCTGCCTGAGTATATGTGGAGCTCAAAAATGAAGAAGGATCTTATCCAATCCTTAGCAATTAGGCTTTCCTTGTATCTGAATCAGTATTAGAAGGCATAGTGTTCAAGTAGTCATTTCAAGCATTGTGATTCATACAAGAAAAATCTCTAACAAATTGGTGACTCTACTGGGGATCATTAAAAGGGCAGCAAGTTTAAGATGTTCAATTCCTTGCTTTGCTGTAGTATCCCAGAGTCTGGTTAAGAGAGACAGTTATAGAGTCTGGATTTCAAAAGAAAAGATATATTCCTTATGATTTATAAAGTGAGTCAAGTCTGTTTGTTGTTTGTTGCAAAGTGTCTGAAAGTCCAAAGCTATTGAAGAAATATTTACAAGATCTCACTACTGGTTAGTGGCGACTCTAAGTTCTCTGATTTACACCAGTGTGCATGTTAAAGAAAGACTACAAAAGAAGGTGGACTTGTAGCAATAGTACAATAGATTTTTAGACTCTTATGATTAGAGGAATCATAAAAAGCTCTATGTGTGGTGTATGTGAGATTTCTGATTTAAAGAAGTCAGAGCTAGAAAAAAGATCTCAGCCAGTTGTAAATATTTTTCTCTGCAATAGATTGGCAACTTTATAATACTTGAAATCACATATTTGATTCAAATATGTGATTTCAAAATACTTCCAAATACTTCAACTTTGACAACCATAACATTTCACATGAGGATATATTGATGAAACTTTTTGTAATGTCATTAGTTGATGTTGCAAGAGATTGGTTTAGGAATCTACCTCATGGATCAATAGAATCCATGGAAGAATTAGAGGCTTCATTTATTAAAAAATTTAGTGATTTTGAGCAGCTTAGTGATATAGAGCAATATAATGAAGAAGAGCATAGTGAAGAGCATGACATATCTGAATTAAAAGATCCTATATCAGAGTTTGATCTTATCAAAGTAGAGACAAATATGTTGAGGAAAAGACTTCAAGAAAAGGTGGTATTACTTTTACAAGAACACATGAGGAGAGAGGAAGGTGAATCACCAAGTAATTTTTATGTAAGATTTGTTGATAAGATAAAAGGCTATGGTATCATTTTTTGTCCTCAGGAGTATGTATTGGTTGAGTTATTTGTTCAAATTTGTTTTCCCCATACATGCAATTTACCAATTTCTCAGAGGGCAGAATTTTTTCAGCAAGTTATAGAATGGATAAATGGTTTAGAAGATGCTTCTTCTAAAGACATATCAGATGTTGAGAATAATGATATTGAATCTGAAAATTCTAAGATTATTGAAGAATCTAATGATAAATCTGACAGTGAATATGAATTTAATGATATTGAAAGTGATAAAGATGAATATATGTTTAGTGATGATGAAGATTCTACTACTGGTAAGGGTATTGTTGATTATGATATTGATATAAAGCTTTATAAGTGGCAAGACAATGAGAAAGATATATGCAACCATCAAGAAGACAACTATGATGTAGACATAAGTGTTTGTAGTGAGGACCTTACACAAGAAGATATGATTTCAGAGGTTTCACTACAAGACTCCAACAAAGAAGAAATTTGTAGCATCATGCAAGAAGACAGTAAGGAGATGAATAAAGAGGATAACTATTGTTCCCTTCACAGTGAACAAATTGCAGAGATTTTATCTTTTGAGTATTTTAGATATTCAAGAAATGGAAGCTTTGAACTTTCATGTCCAACACATATTGATTTTGACAAGGAAAATAAATCATTACATTCTGATTTTGACATATGTGATACTATTTCTTCTTTCACTCCTTCTTCATTAGGCTACAATAAAATTCAGTTTGATTTATCAGATGATGAGGTTTTCAGTGTGGTTTCAGATTCAGTAGATGTAGAAATTCCAAGTATGGAGTTGAGTACTGATTTAGATAATAGTGTGGATTTTGAATCTTGTTTTGATTCTAAATCTACCTTTGAACCATTAGATGATGGTCAATCAGTGGCTCAAGTTTCATTAGCAAACATCTAATGTATTGGTATTTTTCCTCCCACCCACCACATTTCTTTAAAATTGTTTGATGATGATAAGCTACAAGGTGCTCCTATTTTTGATGAAGAGGTTATTGCTCCATGTCCTAAGTTTGACCATATTCATGGTGATGAGTCTTCTCTAATTTTGCATGATATGCAAATGATGGACATGAATGGACCTAATGATATTTGCCCAAGTAGTGTGACAGAGGTTGAGTATCCCTCCTTTCAGTTGAATGGTGAGTTTTTCAGTTGTGGTTTGCAGATCAAAGATGATAAATGTCACAGATATCAAAGTATGTTCTTATCTAATGACTGTGACATATATATGCCACAAATTTTTTATGATGACAATCTGCCTAATGTTTATGGAAGCTCATATGAATAATTTGCAATTTTGTTATCATATGATGAGTTGATACAGGATGCCAGTGGATTGGATCAGATAGATAAGAGTGGCACTGTTATCCTATTTTTGAAACATGGGGTAGAGAGATTTGTGTTTGACAGAGGTAAGAGTTGATCTCAGTTGTGGGGATTTGGGCCTCTTGTAGATATTGAACATATTGTATAGTTGTTTTCCCTTTCAGTTGTGTGTTTTCTTTCAGTTAGAGGTTTCCCCATTTTTTGAAAGTTTTGAGAGGTGAAAGTGAGCAGAGGAAAGAGAAAGGAGATAAAATCTAATTTGACATTTTGGGGTGGTCTTCTACTCTAGAGATCATGGTTCTCGGTATAGACTTGCATTTAAACTATCCTCAGTCAGAGCCACTATTAGTACTCAAAAATACAAGGTTTTTGAGTACCTTGTTAAAAATTTTGCATTTTGGCCCCTTATGAGTGCTTTTGAGCCTTTTTGCCCAAATGCAATTTTGAAGTTTTTCATGCATATCAGGTGTTCATCGCTCTTGTTTAGACATAAGAAGACATCCCAGATTGTCAGATTCAATTTTTGAGTCATTTAGTGATGTCTTCTTTTGAGCACTTGTCATTTTTTGCATATGCTGATTATAGTGTCAAATTGTTGTAACTTGCCTACTTTGCAACTAAATATCTTGCATCCTCTTAGGTTTCATGGTTTTCCACTTTGGATATTTTAATATGTATATTAGAGAGATTATGTTTTAAATCCTAAGTCATTTTGAATCCATTTGATAATTTTTCAGTCTCCTCAAAGTTGGTCCTGCAGAACTATCTTGTTTCTCTGTCATGTCCAGATATCTGAATAGCCTACTTTGAGCTTCTAAAAAATGTATCCAGTTGAATTCCCTACATATTTGAATGTTCCCCCATGTTGAAAACATGAAAGTGTACCCATTTGAAGATTTTCAGACTCATACCAATCTAGTTGTTCACTTTCCCAACTTGATTCCAAATCCAGTTTATGCATATTCACCGAATTTAAAATCAAAAAAATTGTAAGATGCTAACTTTGCAAATTGATGCCGATAGATCAGTTCACCTTCAGTACAATCTAATTGAATATTCATGTTCTATGTGCAAAGGTGAATCAAGTTCTAGAGGTTCAAATTCTGGGGGCTCTTTTTGATTAGTTTGTGAATCAAAATTTGAAGACAGTTTGTGCAGTTTGGTAGTGCAAAGCAGAGTTTTTTAAAAATTTTACGTTATAAAATAGAAAAGTGAAACCATGGAAAGGGGAACCCAAACCTTTGGAGGGAAGTTATGATGTCTATTAGGAAGAAAAGTTAGCCATTAATGAGTAGCACTTTGAGGAAACTTTTCAAAATTCTGAAAATGCAAGTGCACAGCCAGCCACTTTTGTTATCATATTTCAAAAACTACGATCTGGGTTGGGCTAAATTTTGGATATGTTTGAAAGGACCATACCAAAAATCTATAGTAAAAATTTGAGACAAATTGGAATTGAAATGTAAAAGTTATGGCTCTCTGAGTATTACAGCAATAGCAAGGTTTCAAAAATGCATAAAGATATATCCCACATGCATGGGGTTGTGAAAGTTTTTAACATTTATATGCTCCAAAAATTAGAATATGATTTGAAGAAAGAAAAAAGAGGCCATTTGGTGGGTCTCATGGTTGAAATTTTGAAATTCTAGTGGGCCCCATAATTTTGGAGTAAAAATACATAAAGTTAGTCTCCTTGTCTCCAAGTCTCCAAGTCTCCTTGTCTCCAAAGCCAAGAAAATCATCTAGAGACTTAGAGACTAAAGCTTGTCTCCCAGTCTCCAAGTCTAACCATAGTTGGTGAAATAATATAGAGACTTAGAGACTACACTATAAAGGTTGACCATGGTTAAAGTGTGGTCAAGGTATAGTCAAGTTAAGCTCATTTAGAGACTTAGAGACTAAAGGTAGTCTCCAAGTCTCCAGATCGAACCATGGTTAAGAAAAACTTTAAGAGAATTAGAAACTACATTGTGAAAAGTAACCATAGTCAAGACATGGTTAATGGTTAAGTTAAGTTAGTCTCCTTGTCTCCAAGTCTCCAAATAGACCCATGGTTGAGAAAATCATCTAGAGACTTAGAGACTAAAGGCTTGTCTCCAAGTTTCCAAATCAAATCAGAGTTAAGAAAAAGTTTAAGAGACTTAGAGACAATGAGAAAAAGGATGATCATGGTTAAAGTGCAGTTAAGGTGTGGTTAAGTAAAGATCTAGAGACTTAGAGACCTAAGGTAGTCTCCAAGTCTCTCAACAAACTCATGGCTAGAAAAATGATCTAGAGACTTAGAGACTAAAGGTAGTCTCCAAGTCTCCAAATGGATGGAAGGTTAAGAAAAAGTTTAAGAGACTTAGAGATAAAGAGGAAAAGATGACTGGGGTTATAAGGTGAGTTAAAAGGTTAGTTTAGAGCAGAAAATCAGCATGTGACAAGTGTAAAAATCTGGTGGATTCTAAGAGAAAAAGGCATAAAATAGAATTATAAAGGGAGAAAATGCATAGATTTCAAAATCAAAATGATTTAAAATGTTATAGTTTATGCATGGAATATTAAAAGGAATATAAAAATCAGATTTGCATAAAATATTAAATTTGTATTGTCTTTTCTATAGTCTATGTGCAGATTTTTTATTTTTATTATTCAAAGGTTTGAAAATGCATTTCGGGAAGAGTTTTTAACACAGAGGAAATTAGATTTTTTGCAGAATAATGGCAAACTTGGATAGAATGAAGATTAGATTATGGAGATCAGATTTGCATAGAAAGAAGAGATAAAATACATATATTTCATTTGCAAAATCAGATTCATATTTGTTTTCCCAGAGATTTTTTGAAGAAGAATGAAATCATATTTTCTCAGATTAATATCAGATTCGGAAAGCTTCTCAGGGGCAAAATGAAAGAGTTATAATGAGGATAAAATTAGATTTTAAAAAGATAAGTGGAGTTAAAAATTGATTAAATCAATCAGATATTTTGAAGACTTGGAATGCAAGTAAAATCAGATTTTTGAAGTCACCGAGAAGGATCAGATTTTTGGAAAACAAGGAATGAGTGCAAATTAGATTTGAGAGAAGGACAAGTGTTTGCCAGACATAGTTTTTAGGGCTTTCTTCTCTTCTATATATCTTCTTCTTTTCTCAGTTGTAAGGGTTCCTTTCCTCTGCTCTATTCTAGTTTTTTCCTACAAATGCCCAGAGCAGGTCCCTATTGGTCTGATGAATTTCTATTGCAAGATATAATTTTATTTCTTTGTATATTCATGAAAGCTTATTGTCTGGATGTGTAGAAACAGAATCCATTAATAGAATATAGTGTAGTTTTCCCTCTTTCATATTATCTTGTCTCTTTGCATTTTGTTTGTGCTCTAGTGTGTTTTAATTACAAGGCATTTGGAATAAACCTGCTACAAGGTAGTTTGTCTAATTATTTATGAGTTCCTTTCAAGGAGAGGACTAAGTTTCATAGATAATTTTAGATAGCAAAGCATTGTGATAAGGATTTGATGCAGATGTATGCATATGAGAGGATAGTTTGTAAGGCACTCTATCTCAGTTGCATGTAGTTTGTAAGGCACTCTACAGTATCTCTATTGGTTTATCTCTGTTGATTCATGTTTTCATTGACTCTTTGCCCAAGGGATAGGTACTGGTCTAGAGTATAGTTTGTAGTTTGTTCTTCAACCAATATCAAAATCATTTCAATTAAATATACTTTTATTACTTATAACAAATGAGCTGAACTCATTAAGGACTCATATCAGCAGGATATTGTCCATTTTAGTGATTCCTTAGATAGTGAATCAACTAGGTTATCCCTCCTTAAAAGGAAGAAGGATGAAAGTCCTTGTATCACTGGTTTATGCTATATTTGCAATCATGGTTTGTATGGTTAAGTTTTGCATTTGGTTATGCTTGGTCATTTGCAAAGTGTTTCATAAATTGGTTTAACAAAGATACATAGCAAATCAGTGTCCACATTAATATATACTATTTAATCAGTAATCATAAAGAGGTAAAACCTACCTGAGTATATGTGGAGCTCAAAAATGAAGAAGGATCTTATCCAATCCTTAGCAATTAGGCTTTCCTTGTATCTGAATCAGTATTAGAAGGCATAGTGTTCAAGTAGTCATTTCAAGCACTGTGATTCATACAAGAAAAATCCCTAACACTTTCCATGCTTGCTTTAGTTTTATTCTGTAAATCTCTCCTTTTTTTATGTATTTAAACATGTTTTAAATCTCCTTCTTACCTTTAGATTTTAACTAATCGATGAAAACAAAGTAAAAAATTAGTTAACTCTAAATATAGCTCCTGTCAGCTAAGTTGTTTTTTCATATCCTAACTTCAGTTCCCATCGGTCAACACTTTAGTTGTGCTCAGTGACTACTGCAGATAGCTCGGGCATCAACTTTAGTTATATTCAGTGAGAACTACAGTTAGCTTGGTAATACTTACTCGGGTATCACTTTCTTGGGTAACACTATTCGTCGGGGTTTAGTGTCACTCGGTGTACATGATTATCGACGATAAAAACTTTGTCTCTTTAGATCTTTAAGTGTTGTGAAAATATGTGTATGAGAAATCATACAATATCAAGTTGACATCAATAAAAATAAAATACATTAATGTATTTAATGTCTTGCATTTACTTTCTGTATCTCGGTGATCATCAACTTTGTCATCTTCAAACATTCAATCAGTTATAGTTCATTAGTACTAACATCTACCCATAACCATGAAAATAGATATGAATTCAATTTCAGATTAAAAAAATGTAGGTGAATGATACAAAGTCCATCCACTCAACATTTAAGTGAAACAACTAGGAAAAAAAACAACTCATCAAAGGGGATGTAAACATTACAGACTCAAAGTTCACATATATCCACATTTATGATTGAAGCATAATGAAATTATCTAGGTAGTTGTGATTAACATAAGAAAATGACAATCCAAGAAAAATACAATGAACACAAAGTTTCAAGTATTCATCTTTATTTCCCAGACAAAATTAAGAGTTCAAAGACTCAAAATTGTATAAACAAATCGATCAAATTCCCCTTTTCAGAAAATTGTCTGATATTTCCCCTTTACAAATATAAAATTAGTAAATCTCCCTTCTTCTGGGCATAGGCTCTTAGAATCAAGAATCCCCTCTTATAACTCTCCATTACATATTTAAACCTCTTAGAATAAGGCCTTTTTAGTTATCGTAATTGCCTTCTTTTAAAGAATGAAATAACCCTTTCACATTCTCCTAAAATTGCTTCTCTCAAAATGTTTAAAATTACTGATAAATTTTTTAATTTCTCCTGTAGCTAGTATTGAGTAAATTAATTGTGGGTTAACCAGACATCCTAGGGCCATGAAATTTTGTGAGGAGTGATGATAATTAAAATAAAACATGATTTTATCAACCATTTTTTAACAACTCACAAAATTGAAGTACTTCCTTTGTAAACTAGCTTTGCCAAAATAACATATCATATGAGCTCTTATGGCCATAAAATTAAAAATGGGATCACTTGAGACTAAAATATTAGGTGGGTCATCTTTAGATTTAAATATTTTCCAACTTTTTTGGATGTATTTTTGGGCTTGTATCAATGATGTCAGGAAATTGGGAACTTTTGAAAGTCTTGAAGTATGAACTAGGACTTAAAAAGTTACAAATTCACCAAGTTAAAAAATTGGGATAACACACCCCTCTACTTATTTCATGTTCTTGTCTTTATCTAAAATATGTGGAACCAGAGGATGGTCAAGGCCTACCAAGGATTGTAATTTGGTATTAGTTAATTGTTTCTTCCCCTTGAAGAATGGCAATAAATAAACTACCAAATTGATCATTTCTTTGATGTCCTCAATAATAGGAGGAAGATCATCCATGTATCTTGCTAAAAGATCCAATTGGATCATAATAAATGACCTTGTCGACCACTTGTAGAACAAAGGATCCAAGTAGGAAATAAATTTATCGCATAGTCTCTCAGATTGAACTAAAGAAGAGTAGGAACCATGAAAAAAATCAACCTTAGACTTGAGCTTATCAACCCTATGTTGAAGAACCTACATGAGAAAAATAAAAATATTTTTCAACACTTTTTCATCTAAAGATTCAATCTTGCTAGCATAATCCTCCACCTATTCTATACATCTTGAGACAAAACTGCCTCATCTCAAACTGGTTGTTCGTTTGTAGTCTTTGTAGATGGGAGGAGACAAAACCTTGAAACATATATCTCTAATGTTTATTTCAATTATGTATTCTCAATTAGGACCTCGTCATACTTCTTAGACATCACCACCAAGTCAACATACATCTCCTTATTCCTTTTATCTCCATCCTCTGCAATTTCCTTATTCATCATTGAAACGTGGTTAAACATGTCTGCAATATCCACAAAAGAAGTGTTCAAAACAATATTAATAATGGAATCACCTCACCTTTCTTCACAAATAGTTATCATATGGGGCTTGTGTGCAGTAGTGGCCAATGCCCAAATAATAAGGGTTTTTTATTTAGGTATGAAACCAGACCCTCTCAAGAAATCACCTTACTCATACCCAAAGGAAAATATAGGGTCAGTCTGAATCCTAATTTGATCAATAATAAATGTGGACTTTAGATCGCACCCTAGAATAAATAAAATACCACTATCCATGACAATTTTCCTAGCCTCTTCAATATTCAATTGTATTAAATCAAGATCATATTGTTTCTCGTAGCAAGTGCAACCTATTGTCGATATGAGTTAGAAGCTCGTCCCTCTTGATCCTTCAATCTCTTGATGTCTCTTCCTTTCAATTTCATCAAGAAACTTTTTAACTGTATAGTCTGTATGAAATATTCATCCTTTAAGAATTTATGAGCAACAATCTCCATATCATCTATCAATTTTCCCAATGGTTGATCCTTATATAATTCCAAACCATAATCAATCCCTTTACTAAGCTTCTTCCTGAGCCTCCTTGTTCTTTGATAAAATTCATGATCATCCCTATCATCCACATTATTATAGGTATAATCCTCACTTTAAGGCCTAGTCCTTGCCCTTTTAGGAGGGGGTTCCTTAGTAGAAGAGGAAGAGTTAGAATAATCTTCCAAACTTGAAACTATAATTTATCTTTCTTGCTGCTGAGGTGGAAGAGATGGCATTTGGGCCATTAGAGAATCATAATTTTTCATAACCTCCTTAATTATTTAAAGAGGAGGTAAATTAGGGTAAAATCAAGGGAAATCATTATTTACCTTAATCAACCTTGTTTCACACATCATCAGATCCCTCCATTTTTCCCTTTTTCCAGAACATCCTTCTTGAAGTAAATATTTCTCACTACATATTCATCATCCAAAGGCTCATGAGGGGGAAGCTTCACCTAAGTAATCATCTCCACAAGTGCCCCCCTGATAAAACCCTCCACATTACAAAACCTATGAGGAGTAGTCTCCAACCTAAATTGCTTCAAGATTGTGTTGAACTCTTCAAATACCTTCCTGACAATCTATAATTCTAAAACTTTAATCAATTTGGGCACAAGAGTACCCCTTCTCTTACCTTGCAAATATTCCCTCTCAACTAGTAATAATTTCTAGAAAAAATCAATAACATCAACTCTGTTAGGTATAAATATCAACAATACATGAGGAGGCTGTGGGAAAACATAAACTCTAAAAATAGTAAAGTCATCAAAGAAATAAAAATAACCCCAGTCATGATCAAAGGGCCCATCGAAAACCTCTTGAGTTTTCCTTATCAACTTTGTCACCTAAAGAATTAGCCTATTTCTGTCCTTCCCCAAAAGGTTCATGATCCGGGAAACAATCCAATTCTTAAAAATATATAAAACTGGGGGTCAGACGACTCATATCCCACACTCTTGTCCAACATTTCATAGGCATCCTCTCTCTAGATAGGGAAAACTTCTCAAAGTAAAACCTTTTATATATATTATCAACACTAAAATATAAAATCAAATAACATAATATAGAGCAATTTTTGAAATCAATCACTGCAAGGTTATGTTGGATAGCAACCAAGCCTTCATGTAAGTGTAGAGTAAAAAAATGCATAACCCCATTTGCAATTTAGGCCAAAATTTTGTAACCACTTTAGTGCCCATTCCCCTAGCATTTGAGTAGGTCCATTTCATCCCTTGCGTCATCCTTTTCCCTCTCAGGATGATCAAATTTCTTGTCAACAACTATCTTTCAATGTCACCTTTCCATTATTTGCATGTTTCCTCTGCCACCTATAATTTTTGAGTGTGATTCATTTGGACACTAGTGTGCCATGTGGACATCCACACGCCGCACATATATCTAAAAAAATTCCAATATTTAAATGTTCGTCTTGCACATGATTTCCACTTGTCACCTTCTTTTATCAGCGAAATGACCTAGAATCTTCTAGAACGGCCTTAAAACCTCTTTTTCTCTACTATTCTCTTTTTAAATTGATGTCTTTTCTTCATTCAAGTGGGGAATCTCTCTCTCTCTCTCTCTCTCTCTCTCTCTCTCATTTTTCTACAATAGTCTATTATTAGCTATAAATTTCTTTACAAAAATATCTCTAACTCTATTGGACTTTTCAAGCTTTCTCGTAATACCTTCATATCTCTCTTGTTTCTTTGAGAATCTTGGAATTCACTACATCACTTTCTATCAATATTTTTTTATTTCATGCAATAGGGGGTTTCCTCCACCAGCGGGCTTTGTTTTTATTTTCACATGTCATGTAATAGGGGTTCTCCATCTAGCGGGGTTTCTTTCTATTATGTTTTCATTTATTTACCTTTGATTCAATCTATCTATCTATCTGGGTGTTGTGGAGGTGGAAACACCAAATAAAGGACTTGACCAAGACAAGTTTCCAAATATCCCCAAACAAATTTCACTCTCTTACATGTGTGCAAGTTTATTGGAAGTGTTCAACGGAAAGAGGGTTTGCATATGTTTTATTCATTTGATTTCTATTTATCTCTATTAATTAATATATTTTATCATATTTCTAACTTTTTCATTTTGCAGGTTATCTGAAGCACAAACTTGAGTTTTTTTCCACAATCTAGACACTTCATATTTTAGTTTGCACAAGACTACAACACACTGCACATATGCCCATGCACCGTGCTGGCGTCCTTGGTTGAGACACTCAAATTTGGACCAAAGAAGCTCTATCATCTAGTCTTTCCATTTCTGAAACCAAAATATTATTTTCATCTATAATATGATATTCCATTGGTTTATCTAGTTCAGAGGTATCTGAGTGTATGTTTTGAATTTGGTTCTCAAGGGAATATAGTTTTTCTTCAGCGGGGTCAAATTTTTTACATTAGATTTTGGTGAACACGATGCGAACACTACTTCTGTATCATTTTCAAAGGCATCATTCATCATCCCTTTGATAATTCCTTATGTTCCCTTAAAATAAGGACAATTCAAAGGTTTCACCTCCCCAAAAAAATTCAAGGCACTGCCCCAAACCCCATTCCATGCCATCACTTCTAGGATAATATATCAACCTCCAACTGACTTGTCTATATGTATATTTCAAAATGAACTTTTTTTTTATTTTCTTTCTATTCCTTTCCATATTTGTCAAGAAACTTCAAGAAATTCTTATGCAAGTTTGTGAAAGTGAATTATTTTCTCCTTTCTTATTATTCTTTGGTTCCCTCTCTATTGAAATTCCTTCTAATAATAAGGAAATTTTAATGCAAGATGATGAGATAATCAGTGAGTTTATTAATGTTACTCTACCATCTCTTCATTCAAATATACCCTCTACTAGAGAAGATGTGTGGGTAAATGATTAATCTCATCTTACATCTGAACTCCCACGAGTTGATGTTGGGCATACTTCTTCAACTAATCTTTTCACAAGTTGTAATAAATATGTTAATGTCATTGTTGTCTTTGCTGCCCCTAAAAATCCTAAGAGACCAATAATATATGCTAATGGAGAAGATCCACAACCAAAGTCAAGGAAGGTTATGACCAGTAGTGGTGACCCTTATAAGGTTCACCCTATGCATCCTTTCTCTAATTATTGTTTATCTCTAAACTCTCATGAGAAGTGTGTGGCTACTAGTTATCAAAAACTAGCTCACACTTATCGTACTAGTGGGATTAAGTAAAGAATTAATATTCCTACATATTTTCCATCTTATCAACCTATTATTTCATCTACGCCTAAAACTGTTAGTAATAACTGAGAGGGGGGGGGGGGGGAATCAATGGCCTCAAAANTTTTCCATCTTATCAACCTATTATTTCATCTACGCCTAAAACTGTTAGTAATAACTGAGAGGGGGGGGGGGGTGAATCAATGGCCTCAAAAATTTATCCTTCAAACTTAACCACCAATCTATAAATATCAGATTATTATGTCCCTACAAGATGAATTCCATAAAATACTAATAATGATTAACTGTCTGTCAATTTTCTTTGTCAATCCTTATTCTTTCTTTGATTACCGATAAGAAGTATAACTATTTACCAAAACTCAGCAAATAAGCAGAGTATACCGATCAATCCAGAGTTAGCTATGTAAGATACAAAATAGTAAAGAAATGAATCATACACACATAACACATGAATTTTTAACATGGAAGCCCTGTTAGGGGAAAAACCACTCTTCTGAAGTAAGCCGTGTTACCCCAAATTTTCACTCTTCTGAAGTGAGCCCTATTAGGAGCCAACCCTATTAAAGGTTACAAACACATTGTTAAGTGCTACCTTGTTAGAGGATTTTACACATATAGGTTGTCACTTAGTATCGAGCATCTAATGCTTCCATCCTTGAATCAGCCTCTCTCTTAGACTGTCAATAGGCATCGGGCATATCCAATGCTACTTTCATGAATCAACCTTTTTGGCACTCCTTGAGATGTACCTCAATATATAGAAGACTGTTAAGTCCTGCTTGGTTAAGAGACTTGATGCTTCAATGGTTAAATTGAAACATTATGACCTGTTCATATTGCAAATTTAAATTTCATATTTTTCAGGTCTATTTAAGTACATTACCTCTCTGACCAATGTATCAATTCAATCCTTGTGCTCCACACTTTCTTCTCTGTGATGCTATGCTCACTATTCATCAGTTGTCTATAGAATTCCTTATCTCTCCTTCAGATTGTTTGATCAGCACTACATGAAGTTGTTCTTCATCAGTTTTTCTTCACCATCCTCTTTCTATTCACTCCCCTCAATCCATTTGTAAATTAATTAATATTGTCTCTTATATAGACACAATATTCCTTGTTTCTTGGTTCTTGATTCTTGATTCTTGGCGTGATAAAAAATCCAGCCAATTAAATTTAAAGCATAACTCCTGATTTGTCTCATAGATATCTTCATGCCAACTATACAAATCAGTTTTAAATCAATCACTTATCTTTGGTTGAATAAAAAAAAGTAGACAACCAGTTAAGTCTATATTTAGCTCTGCCAGCTAGGTATTTTGTCATTTTCTAAACTCTATGTTCTGTCAATCACCACTTCAGTTATTCATCAGTGACAACTGACTATTTTTTCTGTGAGACTCTAGTTATCTTTGTGATCTCCGTCCATCAGGCAACACTGTATTTTCTTCCATTGGGTTACTTTGTGCTTTGCTTGTCGGGCAACACTGTGACTGTGCTTGTCAGTAGTGCTATGCATTTCCTCGTCAGGTATCACTATGACTTTGTTCTTTTTCTCTGTCCGTCGGGTGCACTCCTTTGGTGTTGTTTGTCACTTACTGAATACTTGACTTTTATGCATTACTGATAGAATAGCCTTGGTTCCTTTGGTTCTCTGAAGTCTTTGGCATTATTTACATGACCATACATATTTTATTAAGTTGACATCAATGAAAATACAATAAATTAACTAATTTAATGCCTTGCATGATTATCAACTTAACATCTTAAAAAATTTAATTAGTTACATGTCATCAATCACTCCCTTTGGCATTGATGGCAACATACTATATTATCATATTGCACTATTTCTAATACAATATGAAATATACAATTTCATCAAGCTTTCCTAATGTAACTATTACAAATGTCTGGTTTTCAGTAAGCTCAAGTAGCTTTGATTTGATTCTTGCAGGATTTCTATCTGTCTTCAATCCCTTCACTGGATGGATGTAGAATCTTTCTTTCTCTGATTTTCTGTGTTCTCCTTCTATGTCAAACTCTCTCCTTTTGATTGTTCTTCTTTCTTTTGATGTTTTTTGTTTTACTTGTCGGCAACTTTCCCTTTGTATAATATCTCCATACAATCTCTCTCCCTAAGGATATAATCTCTCCCTGTTGGAGTAATGTGATAATGGATAATCTCTCTCCCTTTCTAGAAGGATGTGATAATATGGATAATCTCTCCCCCTTTGATAGCAATAAAAAACAAATATCTGACATTAATCTCAAGCAAACGTTTCTCTCTATCCATAATATATTCATTGAATTTCCCTTATCCATCAGCAATACAACAATATGCTTTGGTTCTTGGTGATGATATATACCTGTTTGTATATAGATGTAGCTTTGAAGTTCATCTCTTTGCTTGCATCAATCATGAATGATATTCTGATAATATGTAGGCTGATGCAGCCTTCTAGTCAGCTTACTGGCTAGTAGACAAGGGTCTAGCCCCTAGTCTCTTTCTTAAGTAATCAAATGCATCCTTGGACAGTGGTTTGGTGAAGATATCGACCAATTTTTCTTTTGATTTCACATACTCAAGTATCACCTCCTTTTCCTGAACTTGTTCTCTCAAATAATGATACTTGATGGAAATATGCTTTGTTTTAGCATGCATGACTGGATTTTTGGAAATGTTAATTGCACTTGTATTATTACAATAGATAATTACTGGTTCTAAAATTTGCATATGCATACCTTCTATAACTATTTGGTCCATGCAATATTTGAGCAGTTTGCAGCAGCAACAACATACTCTACTTCTATATTAGAATGTGAGATGCATCTTTGTTTCTTGTTGATCCATGTGACAAGTCTCTCACCCATGAAGAATGCTCCTCCAGTTGTGCTCTTTTGGTCATTAAGATTTCTAGCCTAATCAGTGTCAGTAAACACCTTAAGTTCAAATTTTCCTTCTCTTTTATACCATAAGCCATATTCCTCAGTATTCTTCAGATATCTTAGAATTCTTTTCACAACAATCATATATGATTCCCTAGGATTAGCATAAAATCTTTCAACTATTCCTACTGCATGTGCAATATCTGGTCTAGTGTGTACAACATACATGATTTTTCCAATCATTAATCTATACAAAGTATGATTTACCTCTAATGTCTTGTTTTCCTTTGTTAATTTACATCTAGTTTCCATCGGTGTTCCAACTAGTTTGGATTCTTCCATCTTGAATATTTTCAGTACTTCTTTGATGTACTTGGATTGTGTAATGAAAATACCTTCACATTGTTGAATGATCTGTAGACCAAGAAAGAATTTGATCTCCCCAAACATAGACATCTCAAACTCTTTTCTCATCTCATTTGCAAATGATTTTCATAGCATATCATTCCCTCCAAATATGATGTCATCAACAAATATTTTAGTAATCAAAGTGTTAGCATCAGTATCTTCCTTTACGTAAAGATTGCTATTTTCACTAGTTCTTACAAATCCAATACTTATAAGATAGGAATGAAGTCTTTCATACCAGGCTCAGGGTGCTTGTTTCAATCCATATAGGGATTTTTGAAGTCTGCATACCATGTCCCTCTTGTCTGGATCAACAAACCCTTCTGGTTGTTCAATGTATACCTCTTCTTCAAGTATTCCATTCAGGATTGCAGACTTGAGATCCATTTGATATAACTTGAATCCTTTATATGCATCATAAGAAAGTAATATTCTTACTCCTTCTATCCTAGAAATGGGTGCAAAGGTCTCTCCATAGTCAATTTATTCTTCTTGTGCATACCCCTTGCATCCTAGTCTTGCTTTATTCCTTGTGACTTCTCCATTCTCATTCAGCTTATTCCTGAATATCCATTTTGTACCGATGACATTCTTGTCATCTGGTCTTGGCACAAGTGACCATGTTTTTTTTTCTCAATCTTCTCAATCTCATCATTCATAGCACTTTTCCATTCTTCATTATCAAGTGCAGCATTGACAGATTTTGGCTCAAACTCACAAATTAGATAGCTTGAGTTTAGAGAATTACTTCTTGTTCTTGTACCAACTTTCTTATCTCCTATGATCTGGATCTCTGGATGGTTCTTTCTTACATATCTTGCAAGTATAGTTATAGCTCTTTGTCTATCAATTTTATCATTATTTTGTTCTTCATCACCTTACACATTATCTTGATCATTATCCTGACCGTCGATATTTGTAGCTTGATGCTTGGGTGCAATGATCTGTTGCTCAGGAGCTCTACATTGTTGGTAGGGTAGAGTGTCAGGTTCCTCATTGTAAGTGAACATATTGTAGTCCTCTAGTTCTTTGGTGCTTTCCTCTTCATTCTTCTCTGGAAATTCATCTATCTTTACATTTTCACTTTCAATAATTTTGTTAGAGGCTTTGTTTAGATATTTATAAGCCTTTCTCTTGGTAGAATACCCTAGAAAAATTCCTTCATCACTCTTGGATTCAATTTTTCCATTTCTATCATCTTTTAAGATATAACATTGATTGCCAAAAATTTTGAAATAACTTACATTGGGTGTGTATCCATACCATAGCTCATAAGGTGTCTTTTTGGTGTCTTTCTTTAATTGTACTATATTCATTGTGTAAACAGTAGTACTGACATCTTCCCTCTAGAAGATTTGGGTTATTCCTTTCTCTATCATCAGTGTCCTTGCATGATCAACTATGGATCTGTTCCTTCTTTCAGCAATTCCATTCTGTCATGGTGTCCTTGGTGTAGAGACCTATCTTTTGATTCCATGATCATTACAAAAGTTAGTGAATTCATCTGAAATAAATTCCCCTCCTCTATCTGACCTTAATCATTTTATCTCCTTACCACTTTTCTTCTCAACCATTGCTTTGTACCATTTAAACATCTTAAATGCTTCTGATTTATCTTTTAGAAACATGACTGTCATCATTCTAGAGTAATCATCAACAAAGAGAA